>JANHGC010006400.1:111277-121922 GCA_027560395.1 Boaedon fuliginosus | reverse complement strand
TAATCAGTATGGACATGTTCAACTATGCAGGAAAGGAGTACCTGATATTAGTTGATCATTACTCTGACTTCTGGGAACTTGAACCCCTTCCTGACTGCTCAGCCAAGACCACCATTAAGAGATGCAAGGCTCACTTTGCACGTCATGGCCAACCAGATAAAGTGATTTTGGATAATGGTCCTCAGTTTACAAGCCTACAATTTAAGAAATTTGCCATTGAGTGGGAGTTTGAGCATGTCATGTCATCACCAGCCATCCACAAGCTAATGGCAAAGCTGAATCAGCTGTGAAGGTTGCTAAGAATCTATGTAAGAAAGCACATAATGAAGGTAAAGACCCATGGAAAGCTATTCTACATTGGAGAAACACCCCAACAAAGGGCATGGACAGCAGTCCGGCACAGAGATTGATGTCAAGGAGATTAAAGACATCTTTATCAGTGGCAAAGCTACTTGAGCCCTCGGTGATACAAGGGATCTCAAAAAAGTTACGGCTGAAGAGAAAAGCAGCCAAGGCAAAATATGACAAATCAGCTAGAGATTTGCCAGAACTGAAGATTTGGGAATGAATTCACATGAGACTGCTGCCTGGAGATCGAACAAACCTCTGGAAAATGGGTAGCTGTCTACAACAAGTGGCAGCACGTTCCTATTTGGTAGACATTCCTTTACTGTCACAATCATGTGGATTTGCATGTGGCTGAGCAGCCAGACTTTCCATACCCTCAGTCTCAGCCAAACATTGATGAGAGCTCTGAGCAAGCCAGTGTATCTGATGTCCAAATGCCAGAGGCCCCAGTGGGTGGCGAGAGGAGCCCAGCAGTCGCAGTGGGGTCGGAGAAGCTCTCAGTGCAAAGAGAGCCATTCCGCATGGGAGAGCCAGTCGTTACCCATAGTGGCAGACGTTCACGACCACCCGATAGACTCAATCCGTAGAGAGTGTTGGCACTGGTTCTCTTACAGTACTGTTGGTGTTGATGTAAAGAGGGGAAGATGTTACAGGGATTATGCCTGCCTTGCATGTGGCTCTATTCCGCTTTAGCAGTTATTCCTATTGCATTACTACTCTTTAGTATCTCTCTATTGCTTTCTTGCCTCTTTAGGCTTTATCTCTATCTGCCCCTCTGAGGCACTTCCTGTTCCTGTTGCATATATATATCCTGTTGCGACTGAGAAATCTTGGTGCGGTTCTGCAAGCACTCTGACAGAACAGCTGCGCGTCGGATATCCGCTGCCACGATTTCTCAGTCGATCGCGCGCAGCGCGCGTTTGACAGCCGTTTGGAAAGCGCGCCTACGAAGCCCTGTATATGTGTGTGTGTGTGTGTGTGTGTGTGTGTGTGTGCTCAATGAAGGCCTGTAAGCTTAGCTGCATTGTTTGATTGTTAAACAATCTGAAACACATACTGTGATAGATAAGACAAAAGGTTACCAAGTCATGGGTAATTCTGGCTCAGCTGCTCTTGGTTATGCTGGTGTAACTATATGATTTTCTAGGTGACAGAAATAGATTTGTTGCTTACACAATGTGATGTTTTTGTGGTTTTGTTTTTGTTCCATGGTATTGTCTTATACTAGAATCAACCATGTCAAACATCCTTAATTGCCGAGCTGCAACAAGATCAGCCAGGTGTCGCCACCTGTTGAAACTGCTGATCCCTGACCAAGCTAAAATTTCATTCATAGTTCTAAAGGTTTAGTAGATTAGTATGGGCACAGTGTGGTTATTTCAGTATCAGAATTCTATCAGTTGAATGATTTCATCCCATAGACTGTACAGGTAGTCCTCAACTTACAACCATTCATTTAGTGACCATTCAAAGTTGCAACAGCACTGAAAAAAGTGTTTTATGACCATTTTCCAGACTTACAGAATTTGCAGAATCGCCATGTTCATGTGATCAAAATTTGGATGTTTGGCAACTAACTCATATTTATGTGTCCCAGGTCATGTGATTACCTTTTGCAACCTTCTGACAAGCAAAGTCAGATTCACTTAACAACCATGTTACTAACTTGACAACTGCATTGATTCACTTAACCACTGTGGCAAGAAGTCCTAAAATGGGGCAAAACTCACTTAACAAATGTTTCACTTAGCAACCTAGATTTTGGGTTCAGTTGTGCTTGTAGGTTGAGGAGCACCTGTATATCTTCGATTAGCTTCCATCTCTTCCAATTTGATCTGGGATTGTTCCAATAAATTGCCCCTCTTTGCTTGATCTCTGTTCTTTATAAGCTTTCTATTGCTCTTCGCGCCTCAAAAAGGTATGGTTAACGTTTGATTTAATTTAATTAATTTATCATATTACTATGCTGTCCATCTCACAAGACATGAGTCTGGGCAGCATATAGCACAATAAAAAAACATAAAATAGTAGTATTAAAAACATTCCACAACTAGAAAAAATATATTATTAAATGGTTAGGAGAGAGCATTAGATGTTGTAAACAATGGAGACCCTGTTTAACACAGATGTTGGACTGAAGCATTGAGACTCAGATTCTAATCTTCTCTTAGGCATGGAAGCCAGCTGGATTACCTTGGTCCTGCCTTATCTACTTTCAGCTCAAATGAGTGTCAGTCAAGATGACAAACCAGCTGATATACAACTCCCCTTGTTACATCATCCACAGCTATTTTTTCTCTAAGACCTAGGTGAATACTGTGCAAAAACAGTAGGACAAATGGTAAGAAAAACCAAAAACACTTGTGTTTGCTTCCCAATATCAGAAAATAACAATAATGTTATTTTTTTTAAGTCACAGCAGATGTCATTGGTGGGTCGATCTAAAAGACAAACAAATGTGGTGTATATTACTCTCACTGCTAAAAAGAAATCCAACATTTTCTTTTCTTTCATGCCCTTTCTTTTCCAAGTTGCCAGAACACAAAGAGGAAGACCTTCTCAGCTTGGTCTTTAAGACCTTCTAGGGTGAATTGGCTGTGTTTAGAAGGCTTCAGCGCTTCCCTCTGGATTTGGAAGAAAAAAGAATGGCCTTTTGAATTTCCTTTTCTCAGAGGTAAAGAAAAAAAAATGCAGTATGGCTGTTATTCTCAAAGGACAACCTGAAGTTCACTTTTAAGAGGTGGTGAGCCAATGATATGCAAGATCTCCCATTTAGGTTATTTCTTTGTTGTCCTTTGTATTCAGAGGAGTCTGGAAATTCACCTCAGGTAGATTTTTCAAACCCTGCATTTTATGGTCAAAGGGGAAAATGATATTTTGAAAGGCATTTTCCCCAGTGAGATAAACACTGACATTCTGAAAGTTTGAGATCCTTGTGTTCTAGAGAGCTTTCATTTCTCCTGCGTTTTCCTTTCTGCTTTCAACACATAGGTAATTGTGTATCTTTTTGGTCTGGCTATTCTTGGGAGTTTAACTAATTTTATACTTAACTACTCTTCACTGCAACATCAAATACTTTATTTATTTGTTGAAAGTATATTTGAAACAAGAGGGACAGATAGACTAGGACGATATTGGTAGAGGACCAGAAAGACAAAACTGCCTAATCCTATGTTTACTTCAGCATAAATTCTGCTATCTCTAATAAGCATTACTTCTGCAGCAGATCAGCATGGGATTACAGCTTAAATCAATTTCCCCCCAACCTGCTGTACTATAGATATGCTGGGCTTCAACTTCCATAATTATGGTATACAAGAGATACAGAGGATTTATCCGAGTCCGTAGTAACGTAGCTACTGTAAAATGCAGAACGATGTTTAAAATTTAAGATATGTAGATTTTGTATCTTAAATTTTAATTCTTGCGCTTAAGTCTTAGTTATATCATTTTAAGAACTTGAACAGAAGATACATTGAATTTCATTTTGTTAGATAGGACCCAGTGTTCGAGTCTGTCAAGATTGCTTTGGATCTTGAGCTTATCTTCTGGGGTGTTGGCTGTTCGTGCCAGCTTAGTGTCGTTAGTTAGCCTAACTTAGTCTCTTTCCCAATTCTTACTTTTTTAACTTCCAGATATTTGACTTAATATTAAGGGTTTTGTCTCATTTCTATTCAGTTCCTGCTCTTTGTTCTACATTTCTGGCTACCACTCTGTGCCATTCTTAGCACAAATCTCCACCTGGCTTCTGTGACAAACGTCAACATGATTGGCATGACAATATTTTACTTCTCATCCATGAGTGACTTGGTCATAAGGCATGACTTTATCTCACTCCTGGTGATAAGATATTGTTTTTCTTTCAGTGTCATTGAAAGGCTAATAGATAAATCTCCTTGCCCAGCTCATTCATTTCTTTACAGCAGGTACACTGAAGACCTATCATTAGAGGTACTATGATACAGCAAGAAAAGAGTGGCAAAATCCTTGGCAAGGTTCCTAAAACATCTACATTTACAGATCTATCTGTATTTTTTTCAGCTAAGCTATATCCTTGACCTCCATGAGGCAGCTTTGATTTGCTTGAATGACATTCTTCATGCCACAAAGATAACACAGTGTGCTTGTTCACATTGGAGGAGATTTCCAGTGATGATATGTCACACTAAATAATGTGCCCTGGGTACTGTCCCCAAGGTGCCTCTGTGTGGCAGCAGTTGTCAGTGCTGCAACTGTGGTACCTGTAGGGGGAGATGTGGTCTCCTGCCTATAAAAGGGGCTTGGACGCTCCTCCCATATCTTAGTTTCTATATGCAGTCTCTGGAGAGATATCTCTATTACTATCTTTCTCTAATAAACCTATTTTCTTATTACATCGTTGTGGTATGTAGTAATCCTAAGATCCCACCGCATTGTAGTCTACATGACAAGTGGTAGCAGAGTGATGGTTGGGGATCCAGCTACATGACCCAAGATGTAATCCAAGATGCCTTCAAGTCCTGAAAAGACATTGAAGACAACTTGGACCCGCAGCTCTCCAATCATGACCTGAGGGCAACGATCCAGAGAGACTGTGGGGAGACCTGCCTCACCTGTAGATCAGGACTGTAACCTTCCAGATGCTGATGACCGAGGTCTACCAGCAGAATTGGACAGAGAGGAGCAGTCAACATCTGCATCAATCCAGGCGAACTACAACAGTGACCTGGATGAGGTAGAGGTGGGGAAACAGCTATAGGGAAACAGGACTAGAGTCTCCAATGACATAGGCGGCGGTGGCAGAAACGGCGGTGGCAAAGCAGAAAGCCAAAAAGATTAAAAGGCATCAACAACAAAGAAGCCTATAATGCCTGTGACCTGAGTTACGACCATGTCAGAGGAGGACTCACAGAGTGGTGAGAACTCCACCAGTGATGACGAGATGCCAGAGACCAGCGATGGGGAAGCAGAAGGTGAGGACACCTCCCACTATCCCAGCGAGGACAGTATGGTGACCTTCCCACCAAAACCTCTTCTTCAAATTTGGTGTGAAAGGCCAAGAAGAAGACTAACAAAGATGGCCACCAGGCAGCATCCGGTTCCAAAGATGGCCACAGGAGCACTTCCAACCCCAAAAATGGCAATGCCCATGGCCCCTTACCAGAGCCAAACTGGCAAGCCTCCCACAAGCCTCCCACCCAACTGGCAAAGAGCAGTGACCACCCTCCAGCAGTGACCAAGACCACCTGCTACATCACTTTAAGAAACTGCAGCTTGGTGGTAGCAATTATAATGAGTGGAGAAAGAATATTGTAGTGGTTCTTATGAGAGAGGACTACTTGTATCTAATCATTCATCCTCCTGCACAACCATGGAGTCCAGAGATGGATGCCATTCACAGGAGGGCTTTTGCTACTCTACTCTCAGCCATCGACTCCACCCTCTATGCAAGTATACCTGATGGACTAACCATTTTACAGGTTTGGAAAAAGCTGTACAAACTGTTTAGAAGTGATAATATTTGGACTAATAGCAGGCTATCCAGAAATTTCCACAATGTTAGGCTGCGGCCTGGAGTAGACATGGGTGAGCATGTGGTTATGGTCAAGGCCATGAGGGCAGACTTGATCCAGAGGGGGGAACAAATACCAATTGGGAGTCTAGTCAGCGTTTTGCTGAATTCTGTTAAAGGCAGTGATTGGAATATCTTCGCTGTATCTATTGAGGGGGACCCTAACAAGTATGATGTTCAGGGATGGGTTCCTACCGGTTCGCTGGTTATCCGCTTTGTGGGCGCGCTTCCTGGTCGCCTGTCAAACGCGCGCTGCACGCGATTGACTTTGAAATCTTTGTGGTATTCTGCAAGCACTCTGATCCAACAGCTGCATGGATAGCCACCCTGCAGCTGTTGGATCAGAGTTCTTGCAGAACACCATGAAGATTTCGAAGTCAATCGCGTGCAGTGTGCATTTGCAGGCGATCGGGAAGCGCACCCACAAACTAGGTAACCAGCGAACTGGTAGGATCCCACCCCTGATGATGTTGATTACCTGTCTGGCCGCATGATGGAAGAATACTGGCAACAGCAAGACAATCTGTCTCCCCAATGCCATAGGAACCAGAAGGGTCATCACCATGGGCGTACTCTCATTGTACTCTACATGACATGATAGCTGCTTTAAAGGGATTCTTGTGCTGGTGTCCTTAGACATAAGATTCAATAGGTTGTATTCAGAGAGAAATGCAGCCCATTTGACTTTTCTTAAAGTCAGTCAACTAAAGTCTAAGTTGAGGCACGATCCCATCATCATGGAGGAAGTGGCTTGCAGATAGATAGTCCATGAATCTCATAAGCAGAAATGTATGAGTAAGCAGAAAAGCAGCGATCTCTGGTTTAGCATTTCCCCACGGGGGAAAAATGGGATATTCCATTCCCAGCTGACATTTCAGTGGTGTTTACCCTTCCATCAAAGCCCATTACAGTAATGTTCATCTTTCTCCAATTAAAAATCTATTTAAAAAGTGTATGAAAAAAACTGGACCGAAGTTGTTTGCACAGTGCAGTAATTATATATTTTTTTAAAAAAATCTATACCAGGGAAATTTGCATTTTAAAAGCCTGCATTAGGGAAATTTATGTTTAATGCAAATAAGGGAAATTTGCATTTTAAAAAGGTTCTTGGGGAATTTACATTAAAAGTTATGTAAATTAGACAAAGATGCATAGAAAGTTTTCACATATTACAAGACGCTGAGAAAGCGAATGGTTATGAAATTTTCTACGAACTTTAAAAAAAAGAAAAAAAAGAAACTAAACCCACGAGTAGTCGGTGTGATTTTCTCCAAATTGAATTCAACTTCCGTGACTTAATGCTGCCCTTATAATGTAGACAATTTTTTTTTTGCAGTTTTCTACATCCCCAGTCAGATATTATGGTCATACTAATGATGAAACTGCATTTCCTATGAAAATTAATTTTGAAGGGTCTCACCTGCAACAGGTCTTTTTTCATGCAGAAATAATGCACTGGGACTCCTTTGGATTGTGTTGTTTGCAAGAGCTTAAAACACAGCCTGAAATCTCAAAGCCAACAAGGGAAATTTAGTTAATAAAACATCTGTTTCTCTCAATTTATTACTTGACTAGAGAATTCTGAACACTTAAGAGCTGGAGGAATAGTGATGGCCATTGTTGGAAGAGGCAGGGAGGGAGCAGCGAACAGGAGAAAGAAACCTCCCAGATATTGGTTGAATGATGACTTGCAATTTATAAACTCTCCCATGAAATGGATTTCCAACTATATTTATTGCAATATGACTGCTGGCAATTCAAAAATCAATTTTGTAAATGTAAAGAGAAAGGGCAAAATTATTAATGTGTGTTTTATGTAAACATCAAAGCAGTGTCTTCCCCTGTAAAATAGGAGCTATTTGTCCCATGCTCAGTGCCAAAACGAGGAATTTGCAATCGCCTGTTTCTGGTAACGGACAAAACCTGGAATATTCCCAACGCCTTTTGACCCAGACTTCATCACTTGGAGGAATAGGACACGCTTCTTTTCTGTATCAGTGGACAAGTTCTACCAAAGAAACAAAAGCCATCTAAATAAGTTAAAAATACACAAAAGCAACACTTTGGCCTCAAGCTGATTACTATGTTGTGGTAATTCAGTTCACTGTTCTGGGGAATTGTTGCTTAAAATAGATTCACAGCAAATTCTCCAACAAGCAGTCATCATAAAGAAAAGAAAAACTAAAAAAGATCCTGTAGAATGGGGGGGGAAAGGGCTCTTAAGATGAAAAAGGAGGCAATAAATCAATTGGACCTAATAAAAAGGAAGAAAAGTAGAAATAGGTTCAGTGCAGAGGGAGAAAGTAATGAATATGAAGAAAACACCTGAGAACAATCTCATCGGGAGGATTACTGAGAATAGAGGAGGAGAGGATTTGTGTTTCTGTACTCCCAAAACACCTCCTGGGAACTGGGTGGCTGAAGATCATAAGTTGTAGGAATGGAGAAGAAAGCTGTCTAGGCTGGTCAGATATATGGTAGGAAGTCAAAAGTTTCTGTATAATACATACATTGGAAGAGGTCTGGGATGGTGAATAACAGAATAACATAACAGAATCACAGAGTTGGAAGGGACCTTGAAGGTCTTGTATTCCAACCCCCTGAACAAGCAGGAGATCCTATATCATTTCTGACAAGTGGCTGTTCAGTCTCTTCTTAAAAGCTTCCAGTGATGGAGCACCCACAATTTCTGGAGGCAAGCTGTTCCACCGGTTAATTGTTATTGCTGTTATCGCTGATTTTTCTCCTTAACTCCTGGTTGCTCCTCTCCTTGCTTAGTTGCCATGCATTGTTTCTTGTCTTGCCCTCTGATGCTTTGGAAAATAGGCTGACACCCCCTTCTTTGTGTCAGCCCCTCAAATATTGCAACACTGCTATCATGCCACCCCTAGTCCTTTTCACTAGTCTAGAAAAACCCAATTCCTACAATGGGTTTTCATGTTTTAGCTTTATTTTAGCCTTATTTTATTTTACATGTTTTAGCCTTATATTTTGCTTCCTTCCTTGACTATCTTTGTTAATTTTCATGTTAAGATGTATTGTTTTAAGGTTTCATATTGTCATTTTTATCTTGTAAGCCACGTAGAGCCATTTTATGGTGAGATGGGTGGCATATAAATTTAGTAAATAAATTAGAGGACATCTGGGGGTAGTGTGATGCACAACTAACATTTCTGCAAAAGAGGCATTATAACAAATGACAGCCATGGAAACACACTGCTGAGCACAGCAATTGTGCTGATTAAAACAGCAGAACTTCAGGTAATGGTAACATTCATCACCCTAAATGTGGTCTGTTGTTCTCCACTTTGAAGCTGATTCTCTAGATATACAGTCACTTTTTTTTAAAAAAAAAAAAGAATAACATTGGGTTATAACATTATTCACGTGCTTAATAGTGAAAGGGTGGGTCAACAATATATTTGCAAAAATTCAAATTGACAATCCTTGTAGCTAGAAGGGGTGCCTTATTTAGTATAGCAAGTCACATTTGCCATAGGAGGGAAGATTATGGCAAATGCTCTGCCAGAGATGAGTGAAAGGACCAGAAATTCAGGCAAAGGGTAGAATACATTGGTGATGATTAAGCTGGAATGAGTTGCTTTGCATAAAAGCAAAGGGCCTCTTCTGATCTTGGAAAGCTGTGCAGGATCAGTCCTAGTTGCTCCTTGGATGGGAGACAACAACGAAATCACAGGATTGAAGATGAGAAAGGATTTAAAAAAAAATCACAGAAGAAAAATAATAATACAATTTTCATATTGTTGCTAAGACATTCCTCATGGTCTCCAGAAGTTGAGTTTCACTTGAGGAAAGTTTATTTTGAATTGCTTTGAATATTATCATAAATAAAAAAGGGAAAGTGTCTGCAGAGAAGTGGGAAAGTTAGATCTATGGTGTAAGATAAATAATGGACAGATAAAATCTTCAGGAATATCAGCAGAGAAATATTCCATAATATCATGGTTGATGTAACAAAAGGATCTCTATGCTACCAGAGATGCAGTAGGGCTGAGAGGAAACTGGTGACAAATTAATTGGTTTTGATTCTTTTAGAGCTTATTCAAATACATCACAACGTGTATTACATTTTCTACAAATCAGGGAGGAAATCTTGGAAAAAGATGAGGAAATCTTGGAAAAAATATTCAGGTTTTTCCTGAATATTCACAGATGCCAGACACAGAAATTTTAAAAACTTCTCATATTGCAGAAAGGGACCATTTTTTTTAAAAGAAACACTCTATTTTGAAAAAAATAAAAATAAAAGAACAACCCCAAATTAAAGGGAAGTTACAGTTTAATATTTAAAAAAAACCCCTAGGTGGACACACATTCTTATAGTTGATTGGTATTAGAAGTTTGGCCAATAAAAAGATAAGAACAGGGACAGGGAAACAAAGTATGACCATTGTCATGATTTATTTCACTGGAAAAGTCTTGTGGCTTACTTCCACATTCCACACTGCAATTGTGGATTGATGGTTTTGCCAATTTTTTTTAAATGCAGACCAAGAGCAGGGGAAGTTGGATGAAATCACAGTGAACCCAACCCACATATGTGTTTGTAGTGATAGTTGTGGTTCCTTCATGTTCACTGTTTCAAATTAATTCAAAGAAGGATGGGAATACAATCTATCAGAGTAAATCCTTTTTGTGCATAGAGGGCTAGGTCCAAGGTTAAGTCTTTCAAGTTAGTTCTTGGAGAAGGTCTCCATCTGGAACCTTGGAACATTGTCCATACCA
>JANHGC010006400.1:32147-45400 GCA_027560395.1 Boaedon fuliginosus | reverse complement strand
CAGAACCGCACCAAGATTTCTGAGTCGATCGCGCGCAGCGCGCTTTTGACAGCCGTTTGGAAAGCGCGCCCACGAAGCGGGTAACCAGCGAACCGGTAGGAACCCATCCCTGTTCAGAAACAGTATACTGTAAAGATGTTGCTAGAATTCTGATAGCATAAATACTGAGAAATGCAAAATACCATATTTTTCAGAGTGTTAGACTCTCCAAAGTATAAGATGGACCCAGCATTTGGGAAGGAAAACAAGGTGGGACCTGCATCTACCTCCCGGCAATTTGTCTTCTGTGCTAAATCAGTCTGAAACTAAAACTAAAACAGGCTTCAGAACAGGAGACAAAGGGGGGGGAAATTCTGCCTGTGCCTCCTTGTCTTCCTCGCCAACAGCTCACAACAGCTGATTGGGGCTGCTCATGGTGAATCAGTCTGGGCTGAAACTGAAACTGGATTCAGCAAAGGAGATACAGGGGGGAAAATCTGGCTCAGATTTCCACCCACCTTTGCTGAAGCCAGTTTTAGTTTCAGCATAGACTGATTCAGCAGGAGCAGCTGATACCCCCGATCAGTTGTTTTGCAGAGGCAGCGATCCCTGCAGCCTTGCAGAAAATGGGAGGCACAGGCACGGAGCCTGCGATGTGCTCTGCAGGCTGGAACAGGTGTGTGTGGAGGGTGAAAATGGTAGATGGGCAGGGCTACATTCAAAGTATAAGACGCACCCTAATTTTCAGCCTCTTTTAGGGGGCAAAAAAGTGCATCTTATACTCCCAAAAATATGGTAAATGAAAATGCTTCAGGGATCATTTAAATCAGTGTATATGCTGCGTAGGCTGGCTAGAGAATTCTGGGAGTTGAAGTCCACAAGTCTTAAAGTTGCCAAGTTGGAGAGCCCTGGTATAAAGCACTATGGGGCAGTATATAAGCCTAAGTGCTATTGCTATTGCTATTTGAATAATAAATTCAAATAATAAGCCAACATCAACACAGAACACAGAGGGACATAGCAAGAAGCAGGCACAGAGAAGCATCCAGTCCTAAGTCCTTCCTTCATTCAAACATTTTCAAACAATTACAGCTTTGTAAGCTGTGATTTATGAAGTAGTGGACAAATGTTAGCATTTATGCATGTGTCTATTCAAGGTATGCTTCAATTATTTGTGTTGGTGTAAATCAATGATAGCTGTCTTTTATTCTGGACTTTTCTCTCTGTTACACGTACATCTACTTTATAGTGTTAACTATTTAATCTCAAAACCTTTACCACACATTCTATAGAAATCTGGAACTATCCTAATCAGTTGGGAAAAGTTATGTTTAAGAAAAAGAGTTTTGGAGGGGGGAAGGTAACATTGATGAGCTGAGAGGATAATCCATTTTTGTCGATGTTGTTGTGTTGAGACCAGGATCTTTGGATCAGCCACATGACACAGACGGGTTCCATAATAAAAGAGTTTATTGAAAGTATAGGGAAATAGGTGTCTCAGGTGAGACTAAATGCTTAGGTAAAGGTATGAACAGACTGCGCATAGGGAGGAGCATGCAAGCTTCTTTTATAGGGGTGGGATCACATCTCCCCTGCAGGTGCCAACAGGTGCAGAGCTGACAGTTGCTGCCACTCAGATGCTTATTGGGGACAGTGTAGTCCCACAATTTATTGTTGACAATCTCTTTCCACTGTTCCCAATTACCATTTATAATAGGACACTTATTGAAAATACAAACATATATACAATAATGATATAAAGGTGCAGATTCCCACAGAATTGTCCTTCCCCTGTTCATGGGGTTCATGGGGTTATGCACTAGTCTACAGTGTAGGATGTGAATGCATCTATTATACAGTAGCTTCCCTGTTTCTGTGTATGCACCCTTCTCTCTTGTGTAGGTGTATGACTATCAGCTCCCCGAGCTATCTGTGTGTTTTGATTTGTTTGTGTATCCTTACTTGTTTGATTGTCCATGCTGACCTTTGGCCCCTTCTTCTTTTTAGTCTCCTTGCTGGAAACTTGTGAAATGGGGACAACAACCTCCTGGAACAAAGCAGAAATATTTGTTTGTTTGTTTGCTTGTTTGTTTGTTTTGATTTATACCCTGCCTCTCTTCCCCGGTCAGGATGAACTCGAGGTGACTATATCAGGATCTCGAGGCGCCAATATCAGGATCTTCACTGACAGCCTCAACCTATATGACATAGTCTACATCACCAGTCTCCTCATTCAACATTCCTATTAATTCAACAGTTTTAACATCCACAATTCCATCATTATTACTCATCTTATTGACATTCTTAGGTTTTATCTCTTCCACATAGCTAGTTGGAAACTCTAGCACAGATGCACCAGCTACCACATTAACATATGACCTTCTGTTAGTGGCCCCAGCCTCAGTGCCTCTCCCTGCACTGGTCTCAGCCCTTGGCTCTGCCTGGCTGGGCACCATGGGGACAACCTACTCAATAGAAGGTTTAGGACCTTTACTCTTTTTCTTCTTTGGAATTGCTCCTTGGTCTCCTTCTCTCTCTGGGCTATGGCCCCCTGAGAGTCCCCTCCCCTTGGTATGAGATAGGGCAAATTCCTTTGTCTCCTCATTTTTCCAATTATATTACCATTCCTGGTTATACGCCCGGCATCATGTTTAAATGTGACTTCCAAAGTGGTGTCATCACAGAGCTTCATAACGCTCATCAGATTTGTGGGTATGGTTGGTACATAGAGGACTTCCTCTTGGTCCCCAATCCCGGGTACATCTACGGTCACCTTGGCTGACTCACCATCGATGGCTGAAAGGAACGCTGCAAAAGCCCTCCTATGGATGGCATCTACTTCTGAGCTCCAAGGTTGCTCTGAAGGGTTGTTAAGCAGGTACAAGCAGTCCTCCCTCAAGAGGATCACTTGGAATTTCTTTTTCCACTGGTTATGGTTATTTTCCCCAAGCTGGAGCTTCTCCAAATGATTGGGAAGAAGACTGGAGTGTCTAAGTAATTTTTTTTTTTTTTCAATTTTTATGTCTTTTTCTTCTTTCAGGCTAAAAGGCATTGGGACGTTAAAGTGAGGACTTGAAGAATCACTGACAGCCAGGTGATTGTGACAGGTGAGTAACTGCACCTGTCTGCCTGACTGGGCATGCACTAAACTCAGTTGCTGCCGGTCATCGCTGGGGAAGGAGCTCTTCTAAGGAGCTCCCTGGAAGGGAACCTCCATGCTCCTGAGCCCCACCCATTGGGCCTGGATGCCCAAAAATGGAACTAGGGGGGAAGAAGAGTCCCCTGAAGATTGAAGACTACTCACCGCAGCCTGATGTCCTGCCGCCAAAGGGGATGGCATTGGATTACCATCAAAGGCCTCATTGTCTGAAGAAGAGGATCCTTTGCCATCAGAGCATCAGGTCATCACTGGTGAGCTGCGGGTCCACTTGGTCCTTGGAGTCTTCACAGACTCTGCTCCATTCTGGATTCTGCATCTGGTCACTGTAGCTGAAATCCTCAACCATCTCTCTGCTACCACTTGTTGATGCTATTGCATTGAGGCCAGGGTCTTTGGATCATGATACAGACTGGTTCCATAATAGAAGAGTTTATTGAAAGTATAGGGAAATAGGTGTCTCAGGTGAGACTACATGCCTAGGTAAAGATATGAACAGACTGAGCATAGGGAGCACAGGGAGGAGCATGCAAGCTCCTTTTATAGGGCTGAGACCACGTCTCCCTCTGCAGGTGCCAACAAGTGCAGCACTGACAGGTGCTACCACCCAGAGACTTATTGTGGACAGTGTAGTCACACAATTTATTGTTGACAATTTTCTCTGTGTCTCATTTTATTTTATTATTTGTTGATATTCTGTTTATTTCACATTGCTAGCCAATTTTGACTATCTTGGTTGCTCTCTGGAGTTAATTAAACAGCCATAACATCCTGCACATCTTGGAACTGAACTCAGATAACTCAAGAAATGAAGAAAGGGGAGAAAGGGAAAAAATATTGGAAAAAAAGAATAGACCAAGCTTTCAAATTATACTTTAAACCATCAAAGCAGCTAAATAAATGAATGCATGAAATGCATTAATCAACAGGAATTGGTGTATCCTAGTCCAGGGATTCTCAAAGCTTCTAAAATAATAAATTTGTGTAACCCACCTCTCCTCTCCCCTCCAACCATGATGAAATAACCGAGCTTAGGGCGAGGCAAGCATTAATTATATCATTTGCATTTAATAATTGCATTTTAATTAGATTCTCGAGCCACCTGTTATGGGCTTGGATGTTGAGTAACATTGAGTCACATTCAGACTGAGTTGTGGCAGCCCTTTCGTTTTCAGAATGGGAGCGTTGTCAAAACCTACTGTCACATTGCCCGGATAAGCCTGTAGCCAGTTTGCCTGGAAAACCAAGGTGCAAAAACTCCTGTGAGACTTGCCACTGTTGCTGTTCTACTTATGGAACCACAATGAGTGTTTTTTTTAAGACGTTATCCCCACAGTTTTAAGTGTTCATAGCTGACTGGGAAAAATGGGCGAGCCATTCTAAAATCCCCATCACAGTTGTATATGTGTCAGTGGTCTCCATCTTTTCCGGCTCGGTGGACCAGTGGTGGGAAAGGGGATGGTTTCACACGTGCATTTGTGTCTTAATGGTCAGGGAAAGAAACTTAGGATGGGCCCACTCTAATGCATTGAGTAGTTACAAGTGGTGGGGGGAGTCTGTACCATCAGACTTTTAAGATTCTATTAATTTAGCTTTATAATAAGGTAGAATTATCTCATCCTTCTGTGTCTCCTGCTTTGTCTGGAAGGGCTCACACAAATCAGATCTCTCTAGGGTAGACGAGTCCCCACCTTGGTTGTCAGGAATGGCAACAAGCTCACTTGCTTACCCCTTGGTGTTCACCAAAATCTCTGTCCTACCTGTAGTTTTTAATGGTAATAACAACAACAACAATAATAATAATAACAACAACAACAACAATAATAATAATCTTTAATTAAAAAGAAAAAGACAATTGAAACTGCAAAGCCTTGGGTGTCCCCTTCTGTGCAGATCAATCTGACATTTCCATTTTCCCCCCAAACAAGTATTTTCAACGTCTCGAATTCTTTCCATCCAGGGGATGAAGCAGCGCCTGCATTTTACTAAATTCTTATTTTAAAAATGTTTGCTCCCCGTCAGCACTTATTTCCTTACTGGGGAGAGCTGTGCTGTGCCAGCTTTATATCCAGCTAATAGCTTCCCAATCACTCTTTTTAAAAATAAAATTAAAAAAAAAAATAGTGGCAATCTTAGTTTGGCATCACAAACGTCTATAAATTCAGAACTGTTCAAAAGCAGATTTATTTTAGAACTAAGTGCTAAAAGCCTGATTCGCTCAGGCTTTTATGGAGACCTGCGTATCTGCTAGTAAATTCTTATCAGACAACAGACTGGACAAAACTCTTCCCCTTCTTTGGTTGCCAATAGTTCTAATAATCTTGTGCAATTTACCCTGACCTGGACAAGGTCCTCTATGAACTCTTTTTAAGCTTTTTCCTTCTATAATGGAAAAAAAGGGGGGGAAACATTTTGTGTGTGTGCTTCAGAACATGAGGGCTTTTTTCTTTTTTAGCCATCTACACAGAAACGATCAATATAAATAAAAGTGGGCCACTGTATTTACTGGTGAGTGACTTGCAGGGAAGATATAACCATCTCTTGCATTTCTGTCTCTTCTGCTGCCATCTAGGGGCAAGCAAGAGTTTAGGCACCCCTAGTGTGGTTTATTACCATTTGTAGCACAAAGAATTACAAAGATGGAAAGGCAGAGAGAAATCCTATTAGGACTATATAATTCCTTTAAACAAGAATTAATCCAACTGGAAAGTGCCTGTAACCTCTTGCAGGTTTGGCAGAATTAAATCACATTTGCAAGGAAAAATAAATTATTACTATTTTATGGAGGAAAAGGTCTGCCAAAGGTGGCCTTAGAAATATCGATCAGCTCCACGGACTAAACTTGATAGCGGATGAGAAGATGCTCAGTTGAAAAAGAAGTAATGAAGGTCATACAGTCGACCTCTGTCTGATCAAATGTGTACCCCGATGCATCCAATATTTGAGCTGTTCCAACTTGGAACCTTTCTAGGCAATTGGTTGAATTCACTTATCAAAGAGAGATACAACCTAGAACTGACTCAGCTAGAACTAAGAAGACATTTCTTGACAGGGAGAACAATTAATCAGTGGGAAAGCTTGCCTCCAGAGGTTGTGGGTGCTCCAACACTGGAGGTTTTTAAGAAGAGGCTGGACAGCCATTTGTCTGAAATGGTATGGGGTTTCCTGCCTGAGTGGGGGGTTGGACTAGAAGACCTCCAAGGTCCCTTCCAACTCTGTTATTCTACACTCTTGAACCAATCTACATAAACTTTCAATCATAGGATTCTCCCTTCTCTCAGAAGATCCCTATGCCTGGCCACCTTCTGTCACAAGTACGTCACATCCTGCTGGTCAAAATCATGACAAACATTAAATTGGGAACAAATTGAGAACCACTATGCCATAGTGATTAGATTAGATGTTCGATTAGGTGTGTATGGAGGCCTAAACTATAGAATAGCCCCACTCAGCCATAGAAGTATTCAGTATGTCTTTGCGCCAGCTATTCTCTGTAAGTCAAACTTATTATTTTATCCCATTTGTCCACATGAATTCTAAATATTTGGTGTAACCTTTTCATCTTGCATCAAGAGCTCTAATTACAATAACTATGAGAATTGATTTTCCCCCTCCTCCATAATCTTTCAACCTCAATTTGTAATTCATGATATTTTGTTATTTTCTCCAGCTTCTTTTTATTGATTTAACTCTCTCTAGGTATTGCCACATCAATGAGCCACACCTTCTCTTTCTCCAGAGCCGTAATGCCTGATAGGTTCTATATATTTTCAGTTTGAATTTGAAAATTTTAATTACATTTGAAAACAGGTTTTAGATGTACCATCCTGGTGATTTTTACAAATCTCAAAGTCCGCTTGTTTACATGTGTTCCAGTGGACAATTTTTGCAACCCTGGGTTGCTTACACTTGAGCAATTTTACAAATAGTAGTAGTAGTGGTATTTAAAAATAGGCCTTTTACTGCACTTATATATAAGTGTCTACCAAAGAAAATCCTACTAAATACACTACTACAAAATCATTAAGTGTTTCCCGTATCAATTTGATCTCATCTAATTAGAGTGGTGTGTTTTCTGTATTTCTTTGCTGCATGCAGACTGTCAGCTCAATATGAAACACCTATTTATTGATTCTACTTGTATGGCTGCCCAACTCACAAAACAGCTATGGACCATGCACAAATTTTAAAAAAATAATAAAACCATACATATAAAAAACAAAATTGATGGCAACATCAATATATTACATTGCACTTTAGGCATAGGCTATTCTGTCTCCCCTTGTTACTTCATAAAGTGGAGGAGAAAATTGAGAACAGGAAGACAGTAGGACAAGGGAACCCCCCAGGGGACTCCAAGACCTCTGCCTCTACTGCTCCTCCAGTGCTGTTGGAGGAAGAAGAGGAAATGGTATTAACAGTTTCCTCCTATCCCCTCCTTCCTCTTCCATGCTGCTTTTTGGTTCTTTCTCCTCTTGCCTCTGCTCCTTAGTCTACAATGCATTTCTCCACTAGGGCATGAAGTGCCCTCTAACATCATCCATATTATGCCAAAATAATAATGAAGATAGGTTTTGCTACACTCCAATGAAGGTGACATGAAGACACCATAAGTCAGTCATGAGGAAATGGTCCTAAAGAAAAACCTGAATTCTTTGCCACCATCTCATAGCTGTCCAAATTTCTTCAACCAAGGTAGGGTCAGCCTATCCCTATAAACCAATAGCAATAGCATAGGTATATTAGACCTACATATATAGCTCTTCACGGTGCTTTCTCTAAGCAGTTTACAGAGTCAGCATATTTTCCCCAACTCAGATTGTTGGGAGGATAGTAGGCTGAGTCAACCTTGAACTGGTGAGAATTGAACTGCCGAACTACTGGCAGTCGGCAGTCAGCAGAATTAGCCCGCAATTCTACATTCTAACCACTGTGCCACCACTGCTCTATATAAATAGGTTGGGGGGGCATGGAAAGTGGGGGGTTGTGGAGTCTGAAGTGGCTTTCTCCCTGCTTTCAATACACTTACATCATTGGCATCACAGCAGGAATTGCACAATTCCATCAACTCACAGCTCCTTCCTTCTAACACTCCTTTTTTTTAAAGACGTTTTGTAGATTGACACCTTTCTTCTGTGATCCTGAGTTGGATTCAGAATCGGGAAGGGAGCTAAGTCACGAGCAACACTTTAATACTGGTTTCTCCTCCCCTTTTCTTTCTGTACAGAGGGAAAAGATGCTGGGTTCCCAAATCCTGACTTCTTTTTGGTAGAAAATGGGGATTGACAGGGCTCGTTCCCATCGTTTCAGTTTTATCCTTGGTTACCATTAGTAAGAACCAGTGAATTAAAACCTTGGGAGGGCTGCACACTGAGCAGTGATGTACACTTGCAAACATCTGAGAGACCATTCTCAGCCTTGAGTTCCCTCGCTATAGTAGATGATTCAAAGGGGCAGCGTACACGTGACGTATTGTGCTGCTACACAGGGAGCAGCTTGCTTGTGACCACAGCCACTTGTGTGCAACCAGAATTGGTAGAAGGCAGCAAAGGGACTCCCTGGACTAAAAAATGCAGTTCTACTCATTTTGTTCAAATTTGATAAAACCCTTCTGGGTTTAACCCTTTGGGAGATCACAACAGAATGACAACAGATGAAGCTGACCAGGGACTGGACGGAAGGAACATAAGCGCCATCCTAACTCTTGAGAACACTTGATTTATGCCTCTGACATAATGGGAGCTGAAGCAGAACAGATTGTATACACCTTGTACAGTAGAAGTAAAAGGAAAATGCTTCTTTAACAGTCATGCAGCTAAGGACAACTTATTCCTGATCTCTTATGGGCCAGGGGAAAGAAGAAGGGAATATCATGAAGACACTGATGTTGTCAAGGCATATTTGTCTTATGACTAGGTGCAAATGGGGACAGAACCTTTATCTGACTTTTGCACAATAAAGTGAAACTATTATTAAACTCATTACTGAAAACAGTTTCCTCTGACATTTAAGTCTTCAATGTATAGAAGAAGGAGACATTAGGGCATCAGGGGTTAGGTGAGGGGGGAAGAGAATAAATTAATTTAAATTTAAAGAGTTACGGTAACTTGCTGTAGCAAGGGAGAACTAGCTCATAATAGCTTCAGTAGAGAGGAATACAAAGATGCACTTCTAGTCAAATTAACAAGTGTTGACAGAACCAGATCATTCTAAATTCTTGACTGGTTATACGATAGACAGACAGACAGACAGACAGACAGACAGACAGACATGATAGACAGACAGTGATAAATCAAACAGAACAACATGTAAGGATTTGTTTCCTGAAAACTTTCCTGCCTTTTTCAGCTGATGCTTGGCATTCATTCTGAAATATTTATTTCCATCAGGCAATTGAACTTTATCATTTTGACATTTAGAAATGTTGGAACCCATGATGATGTTAAATAAAAAAAAAATCTGCATGTTTGTGACATCTTACAAAGTGCAATGAGTTTGCTTCTCTGGAACACAGAAAGATTGTTATGTAATTTAATGTGCATACAATATTATTTACAGAAATTCCTGCCAACCACTAGGAAGAACAGCCTCTGAGAAAAAGCTGCATAATAGATCAGCGTAAAGTTTCTAAGGAGTGATTTGATTCCAGGCAGATTTTATTGACTCTGCCTTTTAAACTGAATGTCTGAATTTATTCAAGGCATCACATTGAATCAGGTAAATTCAGATGTCCTTTGGAGAGATTCAGAGATGATTTATAAATGTGATAGTCTCTCTGGCTTTACCATTTGAACCTCAAATGTTGTTGTTGCATCTTACAGTTTACAGATTAACAGAGTTGGAAAGGATTTTGTAGGTCATCTAATCCAGTCACCCCCCGCAAACAGCTAAAATTAGAAGATCATTTGATAGCTGTGGCCAGAGGGACCTTTGCTCAGGTTCGCCTGGTGCACCAGTTGCAGCCCTTTCTGGACTGAGAAGCATTACTCACAGTCACTCATGCCCTCATCACCTCATGGCTTGATTACTGCAATGCGCTCTACTTGGAGCTGCCTTTCAAAAGCATTCAGAAGCTTTAACAGGTCCAGAATGGGCTGCACAAGTAGTCATGGGTGTTCCCCGGTACACCCATGTCACACCACTCTTGCGTGACTTGCACTGACTCCCAGTGCGCTTTTGACAGCTGAATCGGAAGCGCGTCCACAAAGTGGGTAACCAGTGAACTGGGAGAAACCCATCCCTGACAAAGATGTGGCAGCCTCGAAGCTTCTAAGTAAAATATGGCTTCCAAGGCTGACACCAATTTCTCGGATGGGTGGGGGGGAGTTCTCATGAAGTTAAAAGGTCTGACTGAACTTTTTAAAAAACTGATGGTCACATGGTCTTCTTTTGGGCTGTGGGGGGGATGTTGGCAACCTCCCCGCTGATTGGCGCTGCAGGTTCATTCACCACCTCCCAGCTGATCAGCGCAGCTCCCAGTCACACCCCTGCAGCTCCCCCACCCTGAATGGCAACCCCAGGGGGAACCGCGCATATTCTTAATAACTGGATCCTGTGAACCGGTGTGAACCAGCTGCAGCCCATCTCTGGCTAGCCTTCCAAATGAAACATAATTAATGTTCGAGATCAAACTAGAATTTTGATGTTTGTTTTTTCATGGTAATATATGGGGTATATCTGCATACAGAATCATGTATCAACTAACCAATTAATATGAATCTTACAGACAAAAGAGGATGCCAAGATGAGCACTCTGGACAACAGAGGATGAGAAACAGCATTAAAATGTAAAACAAATCATCAATCAAAATCTTCCACTTCTTCCAGAAAGCATAAAAATCTCTTCTCCTTCCCCAGCTGATGAGAGACAATGGAGAGAACAAAGCTTTCAGCTTGAAAAAATATAAAGCATCTATAAAGCTTTCAGCTTGAAAAAATATAAAGCATCTAGAACTCAAGGAAACGTTACATGAGAAGTCAAGGAGGATAATTTCTAAATAAAGAACACCTGGAAGTCAATGGGAAGAAAAGGGATAGCCCTGGAAACCCAAAACTGTCAGACATTAATGAAATCCTTTGTGGAAGAGTAGCTTGAATCAAAGAACCACCAGGTAAGAGATTAGAAACATTGTTGGCCTCCTCAAGAGTCCAAGAATATCACTGTTGGAAAATCCCTACAGACTGCTTAGTTTGGGAACCACACAGATTGCAGATCAAATTTCATTCATATGTAAGTTGAACCACCCTGTGAAAAACCATAGAAATGTTTGGGGTGCATCAGAAACTTCAGTCAGAACAGGTCACTCGTGATTCCTGGAAGGACGCATACTGAAGAGAAACTCTACCAGTGCTCCCATTGTGACAAAAGATTTAGCGTGCACACCAATTTGGCAATACACAAGACAACACACTGGGGAATGTCTGGATTGTGGAAAGCGTTTTCTGCATAATTCCAAGCTGGTGGATCACCAGAGGATTCACACAGGAGAAAAACCATATGAGTGTCTGGATTGTGGGAAAAGTTTCAGTAGGAATTCAGAACTGGTGATACACCACAGAGGAGTCACACAGGAGAGAAACCATATGAGTGTCTGTATTGTGGGAAAAGTTTCAGTAATAATTCAAACCTGGTGATACACCAGAGGATTCACACAGGAGAAAAACCATATGAGTGTCTGGATTGTGGGAAAAGTTTCAGTAGGAATTCAGACCTGGTGGTACACCAGAGGATTCACACAGGAGAGAAACCATATGAGTGTCTGGATTGTGGGAAAAGTTTCAATTACAAATCCTGCATGGTGAAACACCAGACCATGCACACAGGAGAGAAACTATTGTTCTGATTGTGGGAGAGGTTTTACTTGCAATTCTGACCTGGTGAAACACCAGAGGGTTCACACAGGAGAAAAACCGTACAAGTGCCTGGATTGTGGGAAACGTTTCAGTTGGAGTTCCAACTTCATGGAACACCAGAGGACTCACACAGGAGAGAAACCATATGAGTGCCCAGATTGTGGAAAAAGTTTCAAGCGTAATTACCATCTGGAGACACACAAGAAGATTCACATGGGAGAGAAACCATATAAGTGTCCGGATTGTGGGAAATGTTTCAGGCGTAATTACCATCTGGAGAGACACAAGAAGACTCACACTGGAGAAAAACCATATAAGTGTCCGGATTGTGAGAAAAGTTTCAGTCTCAGTTACAACATGGTGATTCACCAGAGGAGTCATACGGGAGAGAAACCCTACGAGTGTCCAGATTGTGGGAAAAGTTTCAGTCAGAGTGACAACCTGGTGGTACACCAGAGGATTCACACAGGAGAAAAACCATATGAGTGTCCAGATTGTGGGAAAGATTTCACTGCCAAGTGTAGCCTTATAAATCATGTAAGGTTACACATAGGAGAGTAACCATTCAAATGTCCAGATTGTGGACAGTGTTTCGCACAAAATTTCTCCTTTATCACAGAAGAAATTCCACATGAAGAAAAAATTGATCTGTTTAGAGGAATCTTGAATTTTGTTTCTTGTTTCATAGTGAAAGCCCAGCTGAGAAATTGATAATTTAACTTCTTGCGTGATTCTTTTTAGTCAAGCATGTCTTATTATTAAACAGTAATAATAATTATAATAATAGTTTTATTCACGGTCACAGACCAGAATACAAAAACGACAAGAAACATGGGAGAAATAAAATCATGAACAACTTATTAAACACGAGGGAGAAGATCTTAGCTTCCTTAGTTTGGTGCAATGTGGTTGTTCCCTTTCACGGACTGCCATTGCTGGGCCAGAGAAAGCGAGTTTAGAACTCTATTAGGTATGTTTGTTGCCTTGAGTTATTTCTACATATAATACGGGGGATATAAATATGTATGTATGTATTTTTACTTAGCATGAAAATGTATATGGCAGCCCAACTCATGGTGACTGCACAATAAAACCTTAAGAAAGACTCCAGCAATAAAACCTTCGTACAGAAACTAATCAACCCCATGTATACACTGCTCAAAAAAAAATAAAGGGAACACTTAAATAACACAATGTAACTCCAAGTCAATCACACTTCTGTGAAATCAAACTGTCCACTTAGGTAGCAACACTGATTGACAAT
>JANHGC010006400.1:17312-32047 GCA_027560395.1 Boaedon fuliginosus | reverse complement strand
TGAACAAGTCAGCAGAGACTGCAGTGCTGCATTTAACCACTGCGCCATCGAGGTATCACCGTGGTTGCAGCCTTGCCCTCCTGGTTTTTGCTATATGATCCTTGACCTCCCTCTTTTTTTTTTAATTGTGCTCCATGGAACTCAAAGGTTCTGTAGCAATTCGTTGGTATCCTGTGAAAGATTAGAAGGAAAATATGTTAACTTGCAATCATTCTCTTGATCAGGGACTCTGAGATTTTATTTTTGTAAACCAAGAGGTTCCACAGCCTGAAAAAGTTTTAAAGTCACTGCTCTACTTTCTCCAAACTCATATTTGATTATTCTTATCCTTTCTAATTCACTGTGTTTGTAGTCATTTACAAAAGTTAGTTTCTTGTGTTTATTCGGTGTGCAGATCAGCTCTTTTCAACCCTAATTAAATAGAAACAACATAATTTCTTTTCTTTCTTCTTCCAAGTGAGTCGAGATAGTGTGCTGATTGTTATTGCACATTACACAGCCTATGAATCATTAGCTTATAATATACACATTAGTGATAACATTCACATTTCTCAGTTTTGTTGCCCAATCACCACATAACATTTAGTTAAATATATAAATATTTTAAATATTTATTAGATTTATATCCCGCCTCTCTTCATCCCTTTCAGGGGAACCCGAGGTGGCAGTTCCCCCCAAAAAGGCTAACTTTCCCAAAAAGGCAGGCCAAGAAACTTCCCTAACCTTTACAAGCAAATGGTTATAGGGTATGTTACTCAACCTTTAGTAAGAAATTATTATTTAAATAATTTTATTTTTTATTGCTGGAGAAGAGCATTTTATGCATTACTCTGGCACAATTTCTGTATGGGTTCTTTGCTAGGTAGTTGGGGAGCTAGTGTGGTGTCTTTTCCTCATTTCTGCCATAATATTCAGGAAATAGTTCCAAAATGACTGAAATAATCCTGCTGCAATATTGCATGTATGAAGGCTAAAGAGTCTACAATCCCCAGCTGTTTCATTCAACTCTGCCTAAAATAAATAAAAAACGAAGCAGCTGCAAGCATCTTGATGCTTCTCCATTGTAACATATGATTGGATCTTTTTATCAAAATCTTGAATTAATATGAATCTAAGCTTTGGAAAATAAAATTTGTTTCAAATCTTGCCAACTATGAATCTCAATTAAAATTAGATTTTGATAGATTCCTACATCCTTAATGCCTATAATTTGTTTGTTTGTTTGATTGATTGATTGATTGATTGATTCATTGATTTTTGGCCGTCAAAACATATTTTGACATTAGTTTGATTTCCTTATCATTGACTTGGTTTAATTCAGAGCCTGTATAGGAGCTGCCTATATTACTCTCTAGCCCAGTGTTTCTCAATTTTCTCAGCTCTGCAGGCTGGGAAATTCTGAAAGTTGAAGTCCACGCATCTTCAAGTTGCTAAGATTGAGGAACATTGCTCTAGCCAGGGCTGGGTTTCTCCTGGTTCGCTGGTTACCCGCTTTGTGGACGCGCTTCCGATTCGACTGTCACAGGATCGCTTTTAAAATCTTCATGGTATTCTGAAAATACTCTGATCCAACAGCTGTGCAGCGGCCATCGGATGGCCGAATCGAAAGCGCGTCCACAAAGCGGGTAACCAGCGAACCGGGAGGAACCCATCCCTGGCTCTAGCCCAGGGGTGTCAAACTCACACCATCATGGTGGCATCACGTGGCATATCGCAACTTTTCCTCCTTTGCTAAACTGGGCATGGGCACGGCCAGCACGTGACGCATCCAGTCCATAGGCCGGGAGTTTGACAGCCCTGCTCTAGTCTAATCTCAACAGCCAACTGTGTGGCTTCTTCTGCTTCATGATGTTTTTAAAGCATCTCTCTTGACACTTGAGAGAGGCCTTGATAAGTCAATATAATTTAGCATACCGTTAAATGCAAGGGTTTATTAACAATGGCTTTCTAATTACTGTATCCTTTCAGTTTTTAGAGTGGGTCCTGCACAGAGTGGCTTATATAGGTATTGCCTTTAAGTTGTACACTGAATATGGGCAATTACTGAGGCCAAGGAACAAAACTGACAGATTTATCAATTGAGGTATATGTAGTGTAATTATTACTATAGTTTAATTATGTCTTCAAAGCTTAAAGGGCACCACTGAATCTTCTAGCATAAAAGCCTGCATGATGAGTTAGATTTAAGAATGAAACATAACTCAGAGCTTAAAGGAGGATCTGTGATTTGATATTGCTCTCAGAAAGTTTGGGTTAATTAAAGATCATATGGGGGTCTGTCATTTTACCTGTGAAAGATGTGAGCATGTGAACATAGCTCAACTTCTCAAGAGATGGCTAGAACAATCTCTTAACAGTGCCAAATCGGCCATTAGGAAGGTATTGTTTGTTAGCACTCTACTTAAAGCAGAAGTGGGCAACCTGCCAACTCCCTGTAGTCCCCAGAGCTCTGGGATCAAGTTTTCCAATTTCAACAGCAAACTATCCAATCTCAGTGGCACATTTTACCACAGATTTAGACTGCTAGATTTAGAATATCTTAAATACCAATCCACCTCTAAAATTGCAAGATTTCCTATAAGAACACCTCCATTCATTTGTGTGAAATTGTAATAGGTTCAACTCACTCTTTGGTCATGATGGCAAACCTATGGCATGCATTCCAGAGGTGGCACACAGAACCCTCTCTGTGGACATGCAGGACATCAGCCCAGCTCGACTCTGCCGTGAATGCGTGTGCATGCCTCATGCCAGCCAGCTGGTCTGCAAGTCTCTTCTGTGCATGTGTGTGGGGAGGCCGTATGCAGGGTGGTGGGGTGCATGTGGGGGATGCACATACATGCATGGGGGTGGGGCACATGCATGGACATAGATGCACATATGTGGGGGGGTCACCTGCATGCACGGAGACATGCAGGCATGCTTGGGAATGTGCATGCATCGCATTTTGGGAATGTGCACGCACATCACTGCTCTATGGCTTCTGCACTTCAACACTAATAGTTAAAAAATGTGGTTCCTGGCTGCAAAATAATCCTCTACTCCTAAATTAAAGATAGCTGTTAGAGCTTTAATGTTATGTTTTCCACCCATGGGCAGCTGGAAAGCCAATTAGATGCTCTTAGATCTGGCCCGCGGGTTTGGCCTGGAAATATCAAAGGACTGGTTCATGGTGCCTCTGCTGGCCAAAACGGGGCATAGGATGTGTGTGCAGGACCCCGGAACCTGTTTTCTGCCTCCACAGCCTCCTGCAGCAAATTACCAGCCAAAAATGGGCCCCTAGGGGCCCTTACACATACACACTTGGCCTGTTTTGGATGGCAGAGTGCTGCAGGAGGCGATGGAGACTGAAAATGGGGCACAAGGGCCTCACGAGCCCCCCTTGGCACATTTTCAGCTGGCAAAGTGCTGCAGGAGTCTCTCCAGGCCAAAAATGGGCCACAGGTAGGCTGCACGCAGGGTGCTGCAGGAAGTGTCTGTTCCGTCTCCCCCCGCCCCTGGCCCATAGAGAACTACAATGCTGATCCGGCCCCAAAGAAATCCAGTTTGACACCCCTGTTCTAATTCAAGCACAAAATGACTCAGCATGGTCAACTCACTACAGGACAACTCACCACAACCAATTTGCCATGGCTTAGACTGTGATAATCTAATAGACATGGATGTGTTCACTTCCTGCCTTAAAATAGTCGTAGTTGTTGTCCTGCTGGTAATGATTCCTTCTAGATATGAAATCAATTAGTTACTTATTAGTCAAGTGAGCCAATCAACAGCTCATTTCACTTTCCACTTCTACTTTTATTCCAATTATTCTACAATGTCAAGATCTCTGCTCCCAACAAGTCTGGTCAACAAGGTCTTTAACATGCTGGTGAGCTCTTGTTGTGTGCATTGCATTAGTCTGGCAAATATTTCTCAGCAAATCCTCTTTCCTATTCTTTTTCTGCCAAGAGTGAAGCAAAATGCTGTTTATATATGTGGTTAGAAGATGGGCTGATACAACTGGCTGTAGATTTTAAATACTGTGAGTTCCTTTCTTTGGCTTGCCCCTATCTAATGTATAACATAAAGAGTGTTGTGGCACCTCCATGATTAAGAAATTCATTACGGTATAAATTCCCATGGTCTTCTGTTCATTTCCTTAAGCATATGGAGTGTTATTCTGAGAGAGGTTCAGGGTATCCTTGACTGGAGATAAATGAAATGTTGGCAGTATAATTTTTCTTGCCCCCAGTGAAATCAGCTCCCCAAGTTGCATATTGATTTTTAATAATAGGAAAACATGTCTCTGGAGGTCACTATGATTTGATCTGGCCCCAATTATTTACACTGGATATTTAGCACCATACTGTTTTTGCAAACATGGATGTGGAATCTGTGGTTCTTCAAAGGTTGTTGCACCATAAGCACCAACATTACTTGCAATGTCATAGCGGAGAGGAATTGTGTCTGTTCCAGAGCAGCTTTCAATCCATTTCTCAGATCTCTACCCTTTCACTGCCTGTGCCCTGGATTGTCTACATATTCACCAGGTAAGAGTTCCACCTGGACAGAAATTTCCACACAATAGTTAGGAATAGTGAAGGAAGAGAGGGAGGGAGGGAGGGAGGAGCAGTATTTAAAATCTGAACATATATCCTACCATCAAATTTTATTGAATGTGGAGATGCTCCAATTGATTGATGAAATGACTGTATTACCTTTTTCAATGATTTTTTTAAAAAATAAATGTGTGTGTATGTATACATGCTGTAGCCAACTATCACCCATTGGCATTTTTTCTTTTCCACAATTAATCCCCTAAACCATAGGTACAGGGGTGGGTTCCTACCAGTTCGCTGGTTACCCTCTTCGTGGGCACACTTGCCGATCGCCTGTCAAATGCGCACTGTATGCGATTGATTTAGAAATCTTCGTGGTGTTTTGCAAGCACTCTGACCCAACAGCTGTACAGATATCCGCCGTGCAGCTGTTTGGTCAGAGTGCTTGCAGAACACCACGAAAATTTCTAAGTCAATCGCGTGCAGTGTGCATTTGACAGGTAATCGGCAAGCGTGTCCATGAAGCGGGTAACCAGCGAACCAGTAGGAACCCACCCCTGCATAGGTGTCAAACTCAGTCACGTATCATGAGGTATTGCAATGTTTTTTGCCTTTGTGGAGCCAGGGTGGGTGTGGCCTGCACATGACACATCCAGCCCACAGGCCGCCAGTTTGACACTCCTGCCCTAAACCATGTGTGTCCAACCTCTTGGGTTTCCTGGGCTGCATTGAATGAAGTGGAATTGTCTTGGACCATGTATAAAATATATAATGTGGTTAATGTAAAGTGTGTGTGTGTGTGTACAGTATATGTCTATGTCTATATACAGTATGTGTATATGTGAATGTATAAATAATGTTAACAGTTTATGATCTTGTGGGGCAACATTACTAGCTGTCCAAGGCTGGATTCCCCTGGCCTAAACGTAAGAAAATGATAACTTGAACCAGCTGTTTAGTTCCCTTCCAATCTCTAAAACTTTAGATATTAGATTTTGATAAGCAGGGGTGGGTTTCTACCAGTTCACCCCAGTTCGGGCAAACCATTTGTTAAGGCCGGTCAGTGCTAGCAAACAGGTTCGGCTGGCTTTTGTTAAGGAAAAAAAAAAATTGGCCCTCTCACCTACCTGGATGCTATACCTACCTTTAGCTGCTCTGTTTGTAGCATAGCTCATCGGTGGCAGTGTGCCTCAGCTGTTTTTCTGCTTCTTGTATAAACTTTTGTGCAGCTTCCAAATTACACCATCTTTACCTCCAAAACCTGGAGCAGCTTGAACAAATATATATTTATCCAATTTAGCATGCAAATATGCAGTCTGCACATCAAATTGGTAGACATCCTTTCCCAAAACAGCTGCCATTACCAAAGCAGCCTTTACAGATTCAGCTCGAACAGTGGGGGAGTAGGTGTCAGTATAATCTTCAGGGTATTTCTGCAAGAAACTTTGTGCAACAACTCTTGTTTTGTATAATTGCTTATTTTATTCTAATGGTTTAATTTTGAAAGCCTATCTTGTTCCAATTGGTCTTTTAAATTTGGGTGATTTTGGAAATAGAGTAAACTTGAAGTTTTCTTAAGCTCTCTAATTCATTATTCATAGCCTTTTTCCACTTGTTTTGTTCCTCTTGTGGTAATTGAAGAACTTCTTTATAATTTTTAGGAGGAACTGTGACCTGATTAATAGAGGCTATGTAGCCTTCAAATTTTTTTGGTTTCTTAGCCTTTGTGGATCTTTTAGATTTCCTGACAACAATCCATCAATCCATCATCACTGTCATTGTCCTCGTCTCTTTTAATTTGGTTCTTTTTCCAAACTCTGGGATTCTTTTTAGGTTTCACATCTCTGGCTGGAGATGACCCATCAGAGCTCTCTGAATCTGTTAAATCAGTTGAATCTTCAGTGTCAGATGAGTCCTCATCATCTGTAATATCCTCTGAGACTTAGCATTTAGGTGTTTCAATTGGTTCTTTTATTTTGTCCTGAATAGGTAAATCATTACAATGAATTTTATTCCAACTTTTGTTCTCTAAGAAATCTGCAGATCTTGAAATAATTACATTATTATTTGAATCTATGAATTTGTAAGCTTTTGATCCAGGTTCATATCCAATGAATCTCATCTTTTGGAATGCTCATCCCCTTTTCTTCTTATTTGAGCGGGAGTATGCATATCTGCCAATGAGCCAAATATATGTAGGTGGGCCATGTTAAGTTTTTGTCCATAAACCATATCATATGGTGCTTTTCTTTCAACACTGGCCCAAAGTCTATTAAGGGTATAAATGGCAAATATTACTGCCTCACCCCAATACAGTAAGCTACTGAGACTCCTGCATCCTTGATCAAATATCTCACCATAGTTTGCAATACATTTATTTTATTTATTTGATTTGATTTGATTTATACCCCACCTCATTTCCCCGATCAAAGGGAACTCAAGGCAGCTACATCATTTTTTTCTCTCAGAAATACCATTCTGAATAGGAAGATGTTTTATTGTGAATGATTTCTTCTTCTTTGAGCCAATTTTGGAACTGATCAGATAAAAATTCAGAACCTCTATCTGTCTGTATCTGCTCTACATTGATTTTGGGTTGAGTCTGGATTAGTTGATAAAATTCCTTAAATTTTTGAAAGGTCTCTGACTTATTTTTAGAGTATAAATAAATCAAAATCTGCTGAAATCATCCACTACTGTTAGAAAGTACATTTTCTTACCTAATGAAGGCTTCAAAGGGCTGACTAAGTCCATGTGCACCAGCCAGTAAATGTGATTTGTAGTCCTAAATGATTTCTTTGGGGTATCTTTGATCTTAGATTTAGCAATCTTGCAAATTGAACAATCCAAATAATTATCACAATCATTTATTTTCAGACCCCTAGAGTGTTTTGACATTCTTTGAAATACAGGGAAACTAATGTGTCCCAGTTTCCTGTGTAACAAATGAGCACAGTCATTATGTATTGGTTTTCCAATTGACATCTTTTTTTTTTTTTTACATTTTCAGTGGTTTCTTTACTTTTGGTTTCAGAATTGAGGTTGAATCTTACTTTTTAAACAGGTTTCTTTGGAGTTTTATTTTTGCTCTGACCTTTGCCCATGCTTTCTGGAGGTAATTTTTCTTTTATTACAATTCTTCCCACAATAATACAATCATTTTTAATATATCCACCACCATCTTTAAATAATACTTTCATTTTAGTGCCTTTACATAGTTCAATTGCACTAATTAAGTTGTTGTTAATTTCAGGCATATACAATAGATCATTTAACTCCCTCAATCCTGGGATCACTGTTGTACCTTGGCCTTTTACTTTAACTGACTTCCCATTGGCAACTTTAACATGTGAGTCTATTTTTGTTAATTTTTTGGACAAGCATTTATCATTAATAATGTGCTTACTGGTTTCTATGTCAACTAACCAGTGCTGTTTATGATTATTTTTATTTTTCTCAGTATTGTCTTGGGTTACAACATTTATGGATGATTGCCTGTGTTCAAAATTACCTCTACCACGTCCCCTTCTGTCTCCTTTGGCCCTTCTTTGGTTAGACGTGGACCTGGTATGCTGGTATTGAGGACTGTCATGTTTACTATGACTGTCAGAGCCACATAATAAAACATCTTTTTACATTGTTAACCTTTTCTGTGTAATTATATTTCCTACTTGGTTTGCTTTCACAATGTATTTGGATACGGTCCCTTCTTTTTTCATCCTCTGCAATCAATTTTCCTGTTAAGTAATCTAAACAGAATATATCTACATCCACATTATCCATAGTAGTGATAAAATTATTCCAAGTAGAATCTAAAGAGTTTAAGATGACACTTATCAACCCTTCCTCAGGGACTTTTGCCCTCTTTGTTTAAGGTCTGCCCTAATTCCATTCAATTTGCACAGATGTTCACTTATATTTCCACCAGGTTTCAGTCTAGAATTATAAAAATCCCTGGGTAGCCTGCTGGTTGTACCAAAACTTCAGCTATGGAACATATTAAACAGCTTTTTCCAAACCTCTTGTAGGGTTAAGCCATCTGGAATGCTTGAATACAACACAGTATTGATAGAACTCAATAAAGTACTGTAAGCTTTGTTATGAAATGCAATTATTTCATGTGACCAGGGCTTCTTAGGTGGGTGAATTAACATGAATAATGTACCCTACTTTAATAATACCACCTGGATCTCCCTAGCCCACTCTAACAGGTTGCATCCTGAAAGAAGCAGCCATTTAAAGCCAACTGACAAAGCTGCAGAATAAATAGGGATGAAATTTGACAGCTGCTGCTATCTTGGGTTCTGAAGTTGCTTGCTTAAGGTCGGTGGTATTGGTATGGAGACGCCGCGGTTGTAGCTTTCTGAATCTCCTGGCTGCCATCTGTCATTACTGCTATCATGTGCTTCGAAGTGCAACTGCACAAAGCTCATTTCATTGTGAGCTTCAGAGGGGAAGGTTCTCTCCCTCTAAGGTCCTGGAGAAGCCACAGAAGGGCCTCTGGAACTCCGGCAGAAGCGGCTTCAGCATAGGATCGTCGGGAGGACCTGGATTGGCATGCAGGATTGTCAGAGTAAATATCTGTGGAAGGTAGAGGAATCATTGCCAGGTGAGTTGCCATCATAGGAGTGAGGACTCCAGTTGGGAAGTCCTCAAAGGTTGCTATTGCAGGTGAGTCTGCGTGATTTGAAGTGGAGAGGTTTAAATAGCCAGCCATTTTGGACGTGCTGGTCTCTGGTAGTTGTAGAGCAGTGCCAAAGGCCATATTGATTATCTGGATGGCAGCTTCAATCTATGGCATGGTAGGCATGCCAGGTTTGCCCAACTTGCTGTGGTCTTTTTGGTCATCTGGGCATGGAGCCGGTCAGCCATTGGAGGTGATATGCTTGGGGTGGCCAGGCTTGGTGGGCCTGCTGTTGCTTTTTTTGTCAATTTTTTGTTTGGCTGGCTGTTTTGAGTTGCAGCAGTTGTGGGAACTGCCCATGGAGCAATCTCAGTGCCAGTATTCTTGTACTGGACATCTGTACAGTTGGGTCACTTTGGATGATTTTGTCATGAGCTGCTATCTGGGGGAAATGAATGGCTAGAGTCTAGGAATGATATGCTTCAGTTTTTTCTATCTGCAAAGCAAACGGGATCACAGGATATGACAGAATGACCTAAAGAGATCTCACAGTTTTTTGCTTTTTGGCTGGAGATTTGGGATTTTTCTCTGCGGCTTTTTACAGAAAGGCTCTCAAATCATTTCTACGGTCACTGCTTGCTGAAGGCTTGAAGGAAGGCAGACCAGAACTCTGTCACCTCAGCTGGACTCAAAACAGTGGGTAGCTGTTGGATCGGAGTGCTTGCAGGACACCACGAAGATTGCGAAGTCGATCCCGCACAGTGCGCTTTTGACAGCCGATCAGAAAGCACGCCCACAAAGCGGGTAACCAGCAAACCAGGAGAAACCCATCCCTGTCGGCATCACTCATCAAAGCTCTGGTTTCAGACACTGTGGCCTCTTGCTTCCCTCTGCCAGTGAAAATGGAGCCTGGGAGAGTGTGTGCAGTCCTCTCAAGCTCTATTTTCATTGGCAGAGGGATGCAGGAGACTGTCGCAGCCAGAAATGGAACCTAGGTGGGCTGCACCCAGCCTCCTCAAGCTCCGGTTTTGCTGCAAAGGGTTGCAAGAGGCTGTTGTGGCCAAAAATGGAGCCCGGGAGGACCACATGTCACCCTCCAGAGCTCCATTTTCTCTGGCAGAGGCACTGCAGGCTGGTCCTTCACTGTTTCCAGGGTGGGCTCATGGGCTAGTTCTAAGCACCTTGTGGGCCAAATTTGGCCCACGGGCCCTGACTTTGACACCCCTGTTTTATAGTGTCCAGCCAGCGACTACTAGGTCAGCCCCTGTTCAATCATGGGACCCCAGTGGAGGGCCACCACTGGAACTTTGGATTCAGATTATAAATATCCCCCAATTAGATCCCTGAATAGTCACAGAGAGATTTGTTGTAATTCAAGGACTACCTGTGTATGAAGGATGAAATATAACCCCTTTTATCTTATTTCTTTCATGCTGCAAATACTTCCCTTTCCCTCTGTAATATTTACACAGCAGTCCTCTGGCACATGCAGCTTACACTGAAAGTCAGGCTCTATAGGCAGAATAACAGAGTTGGAAGGGACGTTGGAGGTCTTCCTAGTCCAACCCCCTTCTCAGGCAAGAAACCCTATATCATTTCAGATAAGTGGTTGTCCAATATCTTCTTAAAACTCTCCAATGTTGGAGCATCCATAATTTCTGGAGGCAAGTCATTCCACTGATTAATGTTCTCACTGTCAGGATATTTCTTCTTAGTTCTAGGTTGCTTCTCTCCTTGCTTAGTTTCCATCCACTGCTTCTTGTTCTGCCTTCAGGTGCTTTGGAGAATAGGTTGACCCCCCTTCCCCCTCTTCTTTGTGGCAGCCCCTCAAGTATTGAAACACTGTTATCATGTCACCCCTAGTCTTTCATAATAAATAGACAATTATATATATTTGTAGACCCTGTTTGCTGTTTCCTTCTAAATACTAATTACTTATTTGATGCCAGGAGTTTGAACATTCCTAAGTACAGTAACATTTTCTCTGGAAAAAAAAATATGAAAGTATATTGTGACTGGTCTATGGGGCCTGACTTTTGGTTCACCCTATATATCTGGAGAAACTGATATAAAGCATTGTATACATGCTGATTGGTGCCTCATAAACTGCTCAGTGTAATGACCTCTTTTGTCACGTGGAGTATATTTTGCTTGCTCGAGATGAACTATTAACCTGCTTGTGTCTCTGTTTCATTTAATAGCCACTTAATCAGATCAATGTTAATCTGTGTAAGTGTACCTTTTTTAGAAAAGAGGTCATTTTTTTCTTCCTTTGCTTTTAAGTTTGGCAAGACACAAACAGATGTTGTGAATACTAATTTGCTGTATTTTTCTTAGGCAGCATTTCTCACATGGTGTTCTGGGGAAAGTTCATTACATACAGCCTTCTTCCCTGGTCTGGAGCCTTCCAAATGAATTGGGGATTAAATCCTACAATTGTTGTCTTTTTGTGGCTGTAGGGGTTTATGGGAGATGAAGCATAATACTTTTGGAAGGCAATGGATATGGATATGAATAGTTCAAATTTTGAGAGAGAGAGAGAGAGAGAAACAGACAGACAGACAGACATGGCAGCCATTTTGGTATAGAGGTTAGAGGGTAGGGCACTAGGCTAGAAACCAGGAGTTCTAAAATCAGAATAACAGAGTTGGAAGGGACCTTGGAAGTCTACTAGTCCAACCCTGTGCACAGGTTGGAAACCTTATAGCATTTCAAACAAATTGAATAGAATATTGGATTATTGTCCAATCCAATAATCTTGCTTTAGTTGAGTGACTAAGAAGAGGTAATGGCAATCCACTTCTGAAATCTTGCCAAGGAAACTGCAGGGATGTGCGTTTGTGTGTGTGACTGTAAACCATACCACAATTCCAGCCAGCCTTCTTCCACCTTATGCCTCCCAGCACCCTGTTAGATCCCACAGAGTTGGCCTCTTACGGGTCCTGTCTGCAAAGCAATGCCGGCTGGTGGGGCCACGGTCAAAAGCCTTCTCTGTGGCTGCTCCGGCCCTCTGGAATCAGCTCCCTGCGGGGCTCCGGACTGTCCCAAACTGTTGGCCTTCCACCGGGCTCTGAAGAGCTGGCTCTTCCAGCGAGCCTGGAATTAATTGACTTCCCTGTATGAAAGAGTTGTGTGATTGCTTTTGTTGTGAGTGTGTTTTAATAATTTTAAAGTAATGCTTTCATATTTATTGTTAAGATTTTATTGTTGAATTTTAATGTTTTGATGTTTTTGATTCTGTTGTATGCCACCTTGCATTTCCCTTGACCAGGGAAGAAAGGCAGGTTACAAATTTAACAAATAATTTAATTTAATAAATAATAATAATGTACAATTGTGGCATGGGAATTCTTACAAAATGTCTTATATGGCGCATGTGGCACAGGGCCAGTTTAGGCCTATTAATGACCTAATCACAGTCCCAAAATTGAAAAAAAACCTTCTCATGGTGCTCAAAAAATCAAAATGCTTATTTTGCTTAATAGTTAACCCAGGACTGACATGACAAAGTACAGGTAGTCTTCACCTAATGACCCCAAAATTTTTATTGAGAAACAAGACATAGCTGTTAAGTGAATCATTGCGATTGTTAAGTTAGCAACATGGTTACTAAGTGAACCTGGCTTCCTTTGTGTCAGGGTTCCAAATAATACATCCATAACAAACAGAACTCTGAGGCAAGTAGGTTCCTCAAAGAATTGGTTTATTGGACATATCATATTAGCATAAGGTGGTGAAAACCAACTCTGAATATTCCATAGTTTTCACCTAATTAAAAGTAAAAGTTTCCCCCTTTTCCCAAACAGTCAGCCACATGGTCTAATAAAGGTCCTGTCTGGTTGCCAGGCGATGTCGCTCTTCCTGTACCCTGCTACCTGTGGGAATGTCCTTGGTTCCCAGGAGAAAGTATTCTGTTTTTGCTACAAACCCCAACTATCTCTATTCCTCCCTCCCTATCCCTTAGCTCCAGTGTGACAACACTGAAGCCTCAAAATGGCTTTAGTCAGGTCAGCTTCAGGGTTGACAGAAGGTGGCAAAATATGATCACATTTATGTTATTTATTGGATTTATACCCTGCCTCTCTTCCCCGGTCAAGGGGAACTTGAGGCGGCTTAGAGGAACATGACCCCCGGGACATTGCAACCATCATAAATATGAACCGGTTGCCAAGCATATGAATTTTAATCACGTGGCCATGGGGATGCTGCAACGGTTGTAAGTGTGAAAAAAGGTCATAAGTCACTTTTTTCAGTGCCGTTGTAACTTTGAACTGTTTGTAAGTTGAGGACTACCTGTGCCAGAATCTTACCAAACTGGCGAGATTTGTCTCAGTACTTCCTCTAAAGTTATAGGCTGTTTTTCACCTTAGTTATTCCCTTTGGGGAATCTGGGGCCACGATCTGCCCTATTAGATTTCGTTACAATGTAGCTTCTGCGTGAAGCTGATGCTTTGCTTTGAAGCAAGCCAGCATCATTCAGTTTTAATTAAAAGAGACTTTAGAATAAAATCTTGGGAGGCAAGTCGACTGGCACCCCTGGGTACCCAAGGTAACTGTGAGATCCTGGGACCTAAGGGCGAGACGTATATTCCAAAGCAGCCTGGGTGCAGTATGTCCTTTTCCTCTGTTTCCTTCTCACTGCATCCTACGTCAATGCAATTTTCTTCCCCATTGTTCTTCTGTCAGTTGAAATTAACGTCCTAGCAAAGGGGACCGAGTGGAAAAACTTTAAATACCAAAATAACTCTTGTAGTTTTATTTTAACTGATTAATTCTCCTGCACTGGATGAAACATACTGATTATTTGATCATGCCAAATACTCAAACAGAGAGGCCCTTCTCCATACATGTGGGCACGGATAATTGCCTCAATTTACCCTGGAAAGGGCTACTTATGCATAATTGTACGGTGAGTGACATAATTACTTTTCTAAGGGTCTTTCTAAACAGGTGGTGCTTTTAGAGTGATGAAGCCCTCCCCCTACTCTTCACAATCAGCATAGTCAAGCCCTGGCAACACCTATTTCCTGCTTGTCCTCAGGATATCACCTTCATCTCATCCCAGTCTGGGACCAAGGAAGGTTTAAGCCATCCTTAGGTTAAAATAATCTCCCCCCGACCCTCTTTAATTATGATTCTACCCAAGGATGGCAAAATCTGTTTTGTTGCTTCTTATCTTGGAAGGAAGTGACTAGTAATGTCTAAGAACAACAGCAATGGAGGCAGGATAGCACTTGCCACGGGGACAGCAAATGTTAAGCTGGTATAATGTCTACTGAACCATGGTGGTGCAGTGGTTAGAATGCAGTACTGCAGGCTAATTGCAGGCTAATTCTGCTCACTGTCAGGAGGAGTTTGATTCCTTCGATTCTGACTGGCTCAAGGTTGACTCAGCCTCCTATCCAGGGATGGGTTTCTCCCGGTTCGCTGGTTACCCACTTTGTGGACGCACTTCCCAATCGGCTGTCAAAAGCGTGCTGGGCGGGATCGCCTTCAAAATCTTTATGGTGTTCTGCAAACACTCTGATCCAACAGCTGTGCAGCAGGATAGCCGCTGCACAGCTGTTGGA
>JANHGC010006400.1:5997-17212 GCA_027560395.1 Boaedon fuliginosus | reverse complement strand
GCAGCGTGCTTTTGACAGCCGATCGGGAAGCACGTCCACAAAGCGGGTAACCAGCGAACCGGGAGAAACCCATCCCTGCTCCTATCCTTCTGAGGTTGGTAAAATGAAGACCCAGATTGTTGGGGACACTATGCTGACTCTGTAAACCACTTAGAGAAGGCTGCAAAGCTTGTGAGCAATATATAAGTCTAAGTGCTATTGCTATTGATACTGACCCAAAAATGGGTGGAAAAATCCCAAAGGCACAGTCAGTCCATGCTTGCCTTTTAGTTAAACAGTCCCTACAGCATTAATCTACATTCCAGGAATGTTAATTCAGGGAGGGAAAGAAAGGAAATATCAACTACTCTGAGATAGCATGAGCTGTTGCTTCTACTTCTTTACCTTTTACCACTTTGGAGGTCAAGGGAGATACAAAGGTCTAGTTCTTGCTCTTCTGGCAGCCTCGACCATTGTTAGTGTTTCTTTGATGTTGTCTCTCCATCTTTGTCCAGGTCCGCCTTGTGTTCTTTGGCTATTTTCTTTTTTTCCCTATATGCCTTGTATGGTATGGAATCCCAAGGCATCCTCTCCAAGTGAGCAAACCACTTTATTTGCTGTTTTTGTATGTAGATTAAGATTGGTTATATGACAATTCTTTCTCTTATGATCTCATTTCTGATTTTATCTCACTCCAGCAACTTTCCTGCAACATTTCCATGGGGACTAATTTTCATGTTTTCATGTTTCCTTAGAGTCAGCAAATTACCATTTTCAATTTCCATTCCAGTTCTGCCAGAAAGATGCAGAGTCACTCACATCCCACCCCCTTTTCTACTGCTGGCTGCAACACATTTGTGCAATGTGTGGGCCATAGTTCAGCAAGTAAATTAGTGACCATTAGCATAGCGTCTTCTCACTAGGGTGAGAATCAGTTTAGGAACATTACTTGTTGATCATCCTCTTTTAACGCCCTCATAATCTCTTGCAGGGTGGAGTCTGGGCAACTGAATGCAGCTGAGTGCTTATTGTCGAATGCCCTTCCTGTTGCCAATGCAGATGTTTTTTTCAACAGATATATTCTCAGTGTGCCCAGAGAGAGAAATATCTGCCTCTACCTAGGATCAAACTCAGAGCCTCCTGATTGTGAGGCAAGAGCTCCACCTCTAGGTTACCACACCACTCCCAAGAAACATTACTTGTTGATGCAGTTATGCATTTGTCTAATTTATATAACCATCCATCTCAACAAAAGTGACTCTGGGTGGCTTAAATTCCTTATAACATGCTTTGTAATAGGGCTTCCTGACCACGATCAGCATTTACTGAAGGGCAAATCCAGAGATTTCTGAAACTGGATAGAAGGATGTTAATAACTAGTTGCACTTCACAGCATTCTTCTTAAGCTGTGGGGTGGAGTTAATGGTATACCACTCAGTATGCTACCAACATTATGGGACAGTGGTTAGAATGCCGAATTGCAGGCAAACTCTGCCCATAGCCTGGAATTTGAACCTGATGGGTCTCAAGGTTGACTCAACCTTTCAGCTTTCTGAGGTCAGTAAATTAAGGATCCCGATTGGTGGGAACAATATGGGGGGAAAAATCTTCTTCATTGTAAACCATCCAGAGAATGCTGTAAAGGGCTATGGGGCAGTATATAAGCATAAATGCTAAATGTTATTGCTAGTCTCTGTGCAACCCTCTTTAATAAGCAAGTATTTTGTCTTTTTTGCATTACAGACAACTAAATTGCTGATACTCTAGAATATGCCTGGTATTGGTGGTTCTCTTTATTACATATTTCATGATCAAGATTAATTGTTGAATTTTAATGTTGCAGTTAGAATGTCTTTGTTTCATTTGCATTTTTTTTAAATAAAGTTTTATTGTTTTCCAAAGGGGAAAAAAAACATAAAAACATAAAAAAAACATAAGTATATTGTTTCCAAACGTAGTTGCTTGAGTTTACATCCATTTCTCATACATTCATCTTGTACATTTTTAAGTCTTAAATTCATCCCATTTCTTATTTATACCAATTCAATTATCTATTTCATTGCCCCCTAAATTCATTCAGTTTCATTTGCATTTTATTGGAAGCTACCTTGAGTGCTGGCTTTGATGGAAGGATGGACCCTAAATTTAATTTAAATTCAGGAGCATACTCAAGAGTTTATTGCCTGATCAGTCCTTTGTTCTTTTTTGGGTGCTAATCTGCAAATTTCCTTCCTCTTCCAGATTCTCATATAGAAGTAAATGGGAAAACCTGGTCGAATAACAAGTCCTCTCTGATGCAGATTGCATGTGACAGCCTCCATTCAGTGTGAAAACTGAATTGATAGAGTTGTTTAATATTAATTAAGAGAGGATTGTTAGCCAGTACATGATTGATTAAATTTACAGGTGGGCTTCCAGTGGGAGATTAAAGGCAAATCGGCAGATCCATTCCCCTCCCTCGAAGCCTCATTTGTAATATTAAGGCAGGATTGAGTTAGCTGTGTACTTGGATCAGTGCTTCAATTATTCCACTTTGCTTCAGATATGATCAAGAATGCCTTGAGGCACCATGGAGATGAAAGCACACATTTCTGACTTTCTATCATCCCTAGAAGTAGCAAATTCTTATAAGCAGGTGACCTTGAATGAGGCTCTAGTCTGCATTCTCCCATGGGCCCATAGAGGTGAGGATAGCCAGAATCAGATCCTTCTTTGGATACATTTCTTTAAAAAAAATGTGTACCTCACAAACACGTACGGTTCCCAGGGCAGCAAACAGCCAAAGACCAGAAATGTCACAAGTCATCAATAAAATAACAACCGGAAACCATTGTCATGTTCTGTAAAACAATAAGAAGAAACAGCTAATAAAAAGAGCTTTTAAAGGTTACAAAGTTTTAAGGGAACAAAAAATTATGCCTCATGCCAAAATAACAGTTGGGTGGGTGCCTCCTTTGTGATGATGTTTCAAATGCTGCTGAAGAATTCACTCAGAGGGGTCACCCACGATCTGCTTAGCTGGACAGACAGTTGTGGAAGGAATTAACTAAAGAAATACCAGGATGAAACCAATTAAGAACTAAAAAATAAACGTTGATATATATGCCGCCATTAGCAGCTTAGTCATGCTGGAGTAACTGAAGTTCCCGAATCGTCTGGAGATATCTGGCCAGCTTTATCTAATAATTTTTTCCCAGTTTGTCGTAACTTTGAACAGTCACTAAATGGACAGTTTAAGTTGAGGACTACCTGTATATGAAACAGACTCATCCTTGATATTCAAGCAAATGCCTACTTGATCTTCATATGGGAGATTTACATACTGACTAGCTGTCAACCTGTTAGGGAGCAGATCCCTATGAGCTAAGGAGAAGAGTCTACCGTGTGGGGCATGAACCACATTTTATAAGCAGATTAATTTGAGAGAAGATTATGATAATTAGCCTGATCCAGGTTTTATGCCTGTTGAAAAAGGAGAGATGCTCCATTTTATCAATACTATTCCATTCCTTTATACTCCATCCTTCTGCAGTAATGCAACAGCTTCCAAAATCTGATCTTCACTATTTGTGGATTTTGAATATTGCTACCCTTTATTCTGATCAGGTGTTCCAATCTTTAGCTTTTTACCTTGACTGATTTTTTCCGCCTTGGTCTTTAGAATGTTTGTTACTATCTGTGACATCCCAGCAGCTCAGGCAACGGGAGACTAATTAGGATCGTATGTGATTCAGTATAACTGGTACTATTTTTTTGTGGAATAAGTTATTGTGGTACCTACAGACAGTCCTTGGGGTACAACCATTCATTTAGTGCTCATTCAAAGTTGCAACAGCACTGAAAAAAGTGACTTACGATGATTTTTCACACTTAAAACCATAGCAGCATCCCCACAGTCATGTGATCATGTGATCCTCACGGTCATGTGATCGAAATTCAGATGCTTGGCAACTGGCATGTATTTATGACGGTTGCAGTGTCCAAGCATCATATGGTCACATTCTGTGACAATCTGATAATCAAAGTCAATGGGGAAGCCAAATTCACTTAACAACCATGCTACTAACTTAACAACTGCAGTGATTCATTTAATCACTGTGACAGAAAAGGTCATAAAATGGAGGAAAATTCACTTAGCAGCCATTTTGCTTATCAACTGAAATTTTGAGTTCAATTGTGACCATACATTGAGGACTACTTGTAATGTTCTCGTTAGAAAGCTTCACTTTTGATCACAACAAACAGAGAATATAGGAGCAAATCTCACTGTGTCATGGGTCTCACAAAAATGCATTGATCAAGCTGAACCCAACCATTGTGGCAAGTATTTGTCACTTTCTGCTCTGGAGCTTTTAACTGAATAGCCCCTGTAGATGATTAAAAGGTCATCAAAGGCAGCTGAGGTCTTTCTTTCCCTATTACAAAGTGTGGTATAAAAACACATTTGTAATAAATTCCTGTCAGGCACTGCTATGCAGAGAAGATTACATAACAGGCCGCTATGAGTTATGATGCTATAATGCTATAAAAAGTTCATGGGAATATCACAAGGATAGCTCTAACTATCCTGGGATAGGAGTGGAGCTTGCCATCATCTTTCAAAATGTAGCTGGCCTTAAAGGATATTTAATATACCAGGCACGGATCCAATCCCTGCTGAATAAGAGACACTTTCTGTCTTGATGATTTGTACTTTTCTGTCTTCTTTTAAAAAACAAAACAAAAACAAAGGTTTCCCTTGTCCAATTGTTTCCGACTCTAGGGAGTGGTGCTTATCCCTGTTTCCTAGCTGAGGGAGCCAGTGTTGTCCAAAGATGCTTCTGTGGTCATGGAGCCTGCATGATTATACACTGAGGCACACCAAACACTGTTCTTTTTTTCCCAATGAAGTGGTACCTATTTGTCTACTTGCATTTGCATGCTTTCAAACTGCTAGATAGGAAGGAGTTGGGGCAAGAACCAGGAGCTCATCTTGTCATGTACTACTTGGATCTCAAGTTGTCTACCATCCAGTTGACAAGCGCAGTGTCTTTACTGCTAGGTAACTAATGCCTAATCTCTGGATATCTGTTTATGAGGTAGAGCAGATATAAGCAGCCAGGAGTCCTCCCATTTGTAGCAATAGCAATAGCAGAGTTATATCGCTCACTGTGCTTTTACAGCCTCTCTAAGTAGTTTACAGAGTCAGCATATTGCGCCCAACAATTTGAGTCCTCATTTAAGCGACCTCAGATGGATTGAAGGTTGAGTTAACCTTGAGCTGGTGAGGATTGAACTCCTGGCAGTGAACAGAGAGCCTGCAATACTTCATTCTAACCACTGCACTACTCTGGCTCCTAGACCACATTGTAAACATTTTCAGCCAGGGGAAGTCCAGGGATACCAGATGGCATTTCACAGAAAGAAGAAAAGAATTGTTGAAAAAGTCTTATTGTAGTAGCAAAGGCACACAGATGTTCAGTGGTCCTGGGTTGCAAGTGAAGGATGGCAATGGAACCAACTGCAGCAAAATCTTAGGGATCTACAGTATAAGCCCTCAACACGGGTTGAAAAATCTTTGCCTACCTCTGAGGAAAAGTATCTGTCTTTTCCCAGCAACTTGGAGTATAAAGAAGATAGTTGATTGAAAGATAATCAAAAGGAGAGAAGAAAAAAGATATCAGGAAAAGGAAACAACGGAGTGTCTAAAAGGAGACCTCTAACCACTCTGATCCCACACATCCTGCTTGGAGTCCTCAACAAATTATCCCTTAAGGGGATTGTAGGAGCGCCCCTCATCCATTTATTTAGTGTGCCACTATCTTGTGGGAATAACCTTGGGAGACCGGAGGGAGAGTCTTAGTGTAGACAATGGTTTGATGAACAATATTTAGATTCAGAGTACTACAAAGCAGGTATATTCAGATTTAAAATAGAATAGAATGAATGAGCTGGGACCTTGGGGGTCTTCTAGTCCAGCCCCCTGCTCAAGCAGGAGAACCTACATTATTTCAGATAAGTGTCTGTCTAGACTTTTCTTAAAAACATCCAGTGATGGAGCTCCCATGATTTCTGGAAACAAGCTGTTCCACTGGTTAATTTTCCTCACTGTTAGGAAGTTTCTCCTTAATTCCAGGTTGCTTCTCTCTTTGTGAGATTAATGTTAGCCTTGTGAGGTGGTCTACACAAAGAATATTAGCTCAATCTTTATTGTAAGGTCACATTAATGGAATATTGCAACTCTGAAAGTATTATTTCCATCCTTCACTTTTACTCCTTCAAAACTAAAGAAAATCCCTTCTGAGGCACCTTCACCATCCTTCTTCCCTTGGACTCAAATTTCATTTATCAGATCATTGTCTAGGCAGCAGCTCTCCCTCCTGTCACCCAGGATCATTCTCACATTTTATTAGAGCTGCAATCCATTCCTTTGCTTAACCAAAAGTTTTAGCTGTGCCCCAGCTTCTCAATTTAGCCAGTGTAAGTGTATTACTCCCATTTCTTTGCTGACTCATGGCATAGTTAACGGTGCTGAACCTATGGCACGCATGCCAGAAGTGGCACACAGAGCCAGCCATCCTTCTGGGCATGCATGATGGCCTTCAAGTGAGCCTGCCCACCCGCCCCTGCTTTATGCCAGTCTATATTGCCTTGGTTGGAAACACAGCTGATCGTTGGATCAGCTGTGTTTTGGCTCTGTGGTTGTGCATGCATGCATGGGGGAAGCAGGGGAGCATGGAGAGGTCATGCACGCATGTGCCGGGGACGGGGCAGCATGGGGGGGTCACATGCACCTGTGGGGGAGGTAGGGTCACCCCCACGCAGGCACACACAACCTCCCATGCTCCCCCACGCATCCATGCATGACTCCAAAGCCAAAGCACAGCTGATCCAATGATCAGCTGTGCTTCCAACCAAGGCAAAGGGGAGGGCGGGGGAGCAGGGGGTAGAGGGGTTGCACACATGCATGTGCATAGAGGGGGGTGCAGGGGCACATGGCCCTGCGTGCATATGCACTTCTGGCTCACACAGTTGCAAAAGGTTCACCACCATTGGCATAGGTAATGTGGATGAACTGGAGCAGATCAATTTTGGTTCACAATCCTCCTCCTCCTCCTCGTCTTGAAAGTTTGCAGTAGGCAAAGTAAGCATGCAATTACCTCTACAATGGTAGCACCAGAATAAAACACTGAGGGATGACTAAGAGTTTCAGTTTGTTCAGGAAAGAAATTGCCTTTATAGAATTACAGCCATGACGGATTTTGCAAAGGTCTCCTTCCAACCTTTTCCCCCAGAGAGGCTTTGTTATACGAGAATATCAAGATATGGGAATTGGTTGAACTTTTGCATTGTGCTACATTACTGTTCCTCCTTAGCCTGTCTTGTTTGGTGATGTCGCCTAACATGATGTGACACCCAGTAATCAGCATAATGTGATGCCGTTCACTGAAAATTTAAAACGATAACAAAACAAAAGAGGACTTGATTGGATCTCAAAGATGAGCTGCAGCTGGAGATGAATGCACTGCGGCATACGTAGATTACAAGGAGCAAAGGCTGATGAACCAGCCAGATTTCTGTAGCAGAAAAAAAAGGATGGTAAATTTATTCCTTTGCTTTTCTCCCTTTTTGTTAATATCCAAGTATATTTTTCAGTCAGTGTGTAGAATAACAAAGGCTGAGATATCAGCTGTTGTATCCCTAGAGATGATACAAAGGCAATCACTCTGATCCAGAGTCATTACAAAGTCCAGATGTAGCCAAACTTACATTCATCATGCTTAATTTATTCATTACTTTTAGTGAAATGTGCTAGGCTGGGCAAATCTTGAACAGGTGCTTCTTTTTGACAATGTTTTGATGCAAACAGTGAGGGCCACCTTTTCAAAGAGCGACATGGAGCCATAATTGAAAATGCTTTTTCATTTTTTCATTTTTATTTTTTTACTTTTCAGGACTTCCGGTTTGACTTCTGGCAGCGTTGGATGCGGAACTCGCGAGCTCCACGGTTTTGCACCAGGCCTGCCGGTCCAAGGGCTACTAAAGGAGCCTAAGACTCCATGGAGGTGAGGTGAAATGAAGGGGAAGCAGGAGGGCCAAGGGGATCTGCACATCCCCTCCCCACTGTAGCATTATCTCTGAAACCGAGGACCATCAGGATGGCAACCAATATGGGTGCCAATTAGTTAGAACCATCCTGGAAAAAGAGAGAGCTGGTGGAAGAGGAGGAAAATCCAAATGGATGTTGGTTGGGTGAAATGAGGATTTAACAAGTTGAAGACCCTAGGGCTATAATTAAAGAGTTAGTTGTGGTGAGTGAGTTGGCAGCAAAATTTGATTGAAGCAACCTATTAAAAAAGAGAAGGACCCTGTTCCTGTTTCCTGATTCCCAGTCTGGAGGCTATGCTGTATTGAACACAGATGGATGGCTGATTCAAGTTTTATAATAAAAAGTTGGACTATTCGTTAAAAATGGAACCTGCTGAGATATGAGCAGACTTTCCCCACTATGAGAGACCACTGTACCTTGATAATTGGCAATGTGGAGTGAATTCGTGAGATAGGAGCCAAATTTAAGGCGTTTATGAGCAAAATGATTGAAAGGGTGGAGAGAATAGAAATGACAACTAGACAGAAGGAACAATTAGTGGAACAAGAAATCGAGGAGATGGAGGAGGTAGATGAGCGGAGTGAGGAAGGTGGAGTGGAAGAAAAGGAAATGATGTCGATGCAATTGAGACAAAAGGGAGATATACGATCATATTTTCTTTGAAATAAAAAAGAACTTGAAAATAGTGAGAACAAGAAAAAACAAGGAAAAGGATAGAAAGACTCCTAAGCTGAAACTCGAGATGTTAGCAGCAAAGTAATGGAAAAATCAACAAAGAAGGCAGATAAAGAAAACAAAGAGAATAGGAATGTTGGGAACCGGAGAGAGACTGAAAAGCAGGTGGGGACCAGGAGAGGAATGGACTTTCCAAAAAGAAAAAGAAGAGATGAGGGTTAAATAAAGAAACACTAAAAATTAAGATAATTTGGCAGGATGTACTATCTTTCTGTGTGTGTTATGTTGTATATTGGATGTTTTATAAATTTTATATATGTCTAAAATGGTTTAACTATAGAGGATTTTTAAGTAATTTTAAGATTTGGAAATGTATTAAAGATATTCTACATGAAGAGGGTGTTACTTAACAAGAAAGATGGATAGAATCTAATTAGCTTATGGAGATGAATAATAGAAAATGGATTTTAAATATAATGGACGATTGTTTTAACAAATGAATTTAAAGATACAGTACGTACTTTTAGTGGATATATAATAAGGAATTGTGAGGGGGAACCTAGAAATAATGCAGAAGCGGCTTTAAAAGGGGGAGATGGCCTTGAGTTGTTGTTTTTTTCTCTTTTCTTTTACTTGAGTATGAAATGTAATGACTATATGTAAGGAAATTGAATGAAATAAATAAGAGTGTAGCCCAAACAACACTGTTTGGATACAAGATATGTTGTTTTAATTTTGAAAGTAAAACAAAATATTACAAAAAAAGAAGAAAAAAGAAAATGCTTTTCCATATGCTTCCTGGCACCAGAGAAGACCATCAGAATGATATGAACAAGGCAAATTGTACCATTCTAAGCCCTGATATGATGATTAGCTTGTGGCCTTTTGAGTCCCATAATATTTATGTGCTGAGGATTTCCCTAAGTACCATAATGTAATTATTATTGTATTGTATTGAAAATAATTAGATAGGTTGGTTGGAAAAACGTGAACTGATGGCTTCAGAATGTCAAAGTAAATCCAGATGAAAAACATCCAGTGTTTCTTAAAAACATCCAGTGATGGACACCCACAATTTATGGGGGCAAGCTGTTCCACTGGTTAATTGTCAAAATATTTTGGACACCAAAGCAAACTTATGTGGACCTGAAGAAAAAGACAAAAATATATATTAAGGCAATACGTTGATGCATGTGTTTGCTAGATTTATAGGCTACTTTTCCTGCTGAAGCTCAAGGTTACTTTAAAATCAGCCCTCATTTATCACCACAACCACCTGGGAAATAGGTTAGGTTTAGAGAGCCTCAGTTTCATCTATTACTGAGTTGTTTTTCAGATTTTTCTCCATTTTAAAGGAAACACAATCCTTTTCATATTAACAAAACTGAAGGCAGTTTATAAAGATGCCTTGAATCCAGCTCATTCAATCTACAAAATTATTTATTCCCTGAAATAAAAGCATGCTTCCCCCCGCCCCTTTCATAGAATTTTTTTTAAAAAATGGAAAAGATTTGTGAGAGGGAAGATATGCCCTATTTTTCTTTTTCCTCTGATTTTAAAAAGCCCCTGTATATACATTGGTGTAGTAGTTTACTTCTTATTTCTTAATGCTTCCTGTAAAATGAACAACTGACACAACAAATGTTACATGATCAACAGACCAGTATCTGGTCAAATGATCATTCTTAGAAAAAGCTTTGAAAATTTAGAGGCAGCTCCTAGACCTCTAAAATGGTTGTTCATGAGCCTTATTAAAGAAAGAGAAATAAAAGGATTGTGGTGACCTCCCCTTTCTTCCTTCCCTGCCAATTTTTCTGAATTTAGAGAATTAAAGGTCACTTTACCTTGGTAGAGTTCCATTTTTTCTTCTTCTTTTTCTCCCTACCTCCCCCCAGCCTTTTACTTTAATGAAGTCCTTGGTTGTCCTTGCTTGCAGAGGTGCAAGGGTGTCATCTTTCTCCTTCCATAAATGATTACTTGACCCCCGCAATGCTAAAAGGCTTTTTGCAGCCCTTCCATTTCTGTTTACCCTCCCTTGAATTCACCCTCCAAAACTTTGTGGACAGGTCAAATTAAAGGAGAATGAATAGATTTAAGTTGTACATTAGGTAAAGAAAAGACAGTATAAAAACATGGGCTGCAAATCCTAACTGAAGATCTTGGCAGCTTCTGTAGGAAAGCTGGGCTGGAAGCTAGCTTGAAAAGGATCTAGATCAGGGATGTCAAACTTGTGGCCTGCAGGCCAGATGCATCTCATACTGGCCATGCCCATCCTCATTTAATGAAGGGGGAAAAGTTGCTATACATCACATGACAATGTGTCATTGTGAGTTTGACACTCTTGATCTAGATAAATGATATGATCCAAAGCTTCTAGAACCAGGAGCTGTCGTACACTTTTATTTATTTATTTATTTATTTATTTATTTATTTATTTATTTATTTATTTATTTATTTATTTATTTATTTATT
>JANHGC010006397.1:28357-40933 GCA_027560395.1 Boaedon fuliginosus | reverse complement strand
GGCGGTCTCGAAGGTACCCCGCTCCTAAGCCATGAAGGGCTTTATAGGTTGTCACCAGCACCTTGAATTGCAGCACCTTGAATTTCAGCACACTGAATACAGGAACATACTTAATCCATTTATTGCTGTGCCTTGCATGGAATATTGCCATCTAAGGTAATGCTGCCTATTTGGAACAGGAAAAAAAAATCCAGTCTTTATGACCTCATGCTGATGCTGCCTATTTGGAACAGAAAGACTGGTCCTTGAGATTCTGACAAAGGTGGTGAACATCTGTTCTCATCTGTAATCTCAGAATGAAATTGTCTAAAGAAGAAGACTGGGCAAGGGGTTCTCATGTTGATGATACCTAGCCGACTCCATTTCTACGTGTTTTTCTATGAGGAAGTTGGTCTTTGCAACCTCAGGGGGTTCAGAATTCATACTCTTAATATCCCGGAGGTACTTTTTCCAAAAGAAACTGGACTGTCTTGGTTTTTTTCCTTGACAATTATTTTGCTTCTCATCCATTAACTTCTTCAGAAATGTTTTCAAAGGAAAAAACCAAGACAGTCCAGTTGCCTTTTGGAAAGACCACCTTTGGGAGAACTATGACCTGGATGATTGAGAATCTCCCAGACACTCTCTTAACAGCCACGGTGGCGCAATGGTTAGAATGCAGTACTGCAGGCTACTTCTGCTGACTGCTGGCTGCCTGCAATTTGGCAGTTCAAAACTCACCAGGCTCAAGGTTGACTCAACCTTCCATCCTTCCGAGGTGGGTAAAATGTGGACCCAGACTGTTGGGGGCAATATGCTGACTCTGTAAACCACTTAGAGAGGGCTGTAAAAGCACTGGGAAGCGGTATGTAAGTATCAGTGCTATTGCTATTAACAACCTTCCCATTCTTTCAATATAATTTTTGCTTCTTTTTAGCAAGCGGTGTTCACTAATCCTTTTTAAAATAAAAGACAATTTAACTCAAATATATGAAACTTTTATTGAACTGAGGGTCACAACTACCTTTAAAAAGCTATTCCAGGGCTATATTGCCAAAACTGACAGGGCCTCATAAAAGATTTATAATTTGTCAAGAATGAAAATTGAATGAAATTTAAAATAATAATATGAATTGCTAATTAACTATTTAAAACTTAAACCAGGAGTTAAGTTTATTGATTTGTTAATAAGAGGCCTGTTTACAAAATGGGATAGACTGTGCATAAATTAAGACTAAATTTTTCCATAAAATACAAAAATACTTTTACAAGTGATACAATAAACATTTATTCCAAAAACAATCTCACCAATTAGAAACACGAAAAATTAACCAATAGCAATTATTTTGTGATGAGGATCTGTTCAGGGAGAAACAGTTCATATAAAAACCACAAAGAAAGGTAAAACACATAGCGAAAGAAGGAAGATTTAAAAGGAAAGACAAAGGTAAAACTTAGGAAAGCATGGCCTTCAAAGGAAGCTTCTGATCTTAGTTCTTAGTAGATGAGTTGTATCGCAAGATGAAAGAGCCAACTCCACCAAGATAGTCTACCTAATTAAAACTTAAAAACTCCACTCATACACTGATGATTGCCAGCTAAGTATGATGCAGCATATATTCCCCGGTTGTATGAGAACTTCCAAGTGCCAGGCAGAGACAAAGAGATACAGTTCTATCTTGGAAGAATGCATGCATGGAGAAGAAAGAGAAATATGCAAGTTTTGAGAATAATTTCCATTAAATGTCATTTTTCGCTTGTCAAAACAACCTGTTAAGTTTTATCACACCATATATATTTTTATCAAGGGGCTCAGAGAGGATCCAAAAATGTAAGCAGATGCCCATGAGCACCCTCAGTGCTCCCTCCAGCGCACCTAATTTTAAATCATCTATTTATTTTCTATTCCTTTACACTGAACTGTCTCCCAAATTTAAAATATATCTATGGGTCTATGTGTGAAAAGAACCTGACAGAATTATTCTTCGTATTTTGTTGGCTCCCAGTGGGACTAGCTGCATTTTAGAACTATTTCAGGCTTGCCATTCATTTCTGTAAATAGGGGCAACAGCTGAAGAGCTAGCAGGAGTTATGTTTACTATTATTCAGAGATGATTTTACTGCCGTCTGATAGTACCAACACCACAATAAAGCAGTACAGGATATATACTATGTAAACAGAGATAAACTCTCCCACAAGAGTGGGAAGGAAATCATGTTAAACCTCACACATGGGAACAAAACATAATGTAACAGTTATATATTTCTGCTCTAAGAGTGTGACGATGGTGGACTTCATGTACTATTGCAAAGGCATAAGCATAACGAACTAACTCAAGGAAGTCTGTATAGTTTCTTATATGGAACAATGATGAAACAGCTTTGAAAACAACGAACTAAAATAAAACTGAAGAGATAGTCATACATCATTGTGTATTTGTATTTGCATCATAATGTCTAAGTAAGTTGTATTAATTGCACTGTGACATCAATCTGCGTATGTCATCCCCCACTCCCTTGACCACCATAAATGCCTGTAAATCAGGGGTTCCCAGCCCCCGGGCTGCGGACCGACAGCGGTCCACGGCATGCCAGCAACCAGGCCGGGCAAGCAAGCAAAGCCCCATCCATGGGATGCAGGCAGCATACAAAACCACACCCCCTCTGGTCCATGGAAAAAACTTTCTCCATGGAACCAGTCCCTGGTACCCAAAAGGTTGAGACTGTTGCTGTAAATAACACAATCCACCACTTTCAATTGACTCGGTGGCGCAGTGGTTAAATTCAGTACTGCAGAGTTGCCAGCTGTTAGCAGTTTGGCAGATCAAATCTTCCGAGGCTCAAGGTTGACTCAGCCTTCCATCCGACCTCAGAAGGAGGACCTCAGAAATCAAGAAGGTTGTATCACACTACCATACTCTGATAGGCTACATCAAAATAAAGCTCATGCTAATCACACTAAATGCATATAAATGAATCATTACTGTTGCACCACAGAAATCTTCCAAAATTTAATTCATCTATTGACTTAATCTATTACTTTTGCGGCAAAGAGACCACAAGGACAAGGAGATCTTAAAAGTTCCACATTTCTTTTGGGATTAAATGACCATGTTGGCATAAAGAGTTAAAGTGTAGATACCTACCTTTATTATCAAGGCCACATCTTCAGAACATTTGCATATGAAGAACCGCTCCTGTCTCTACAAAACAAAAGAAAACAAACCATTGAAATTGGCAGCATTTCAAAATCAATTAATGCTAATGGCAAAATAATGCTAATGGCATATCACAGTTAATGATACCAAGTCATAGCCAAAAGCACAATCCCAATTTTAACCACTATAATAATTAAACAGCCTTTCTCATTAATACTGCATGCTCTACAAATATTATTATATAGAAATGATATATTGCGTTAAGATTTACTGTAATATAATAAAGAGGAAAAAGAATCCTTCTAATCAAAAGAATTACAGATTGTCAAGTTTTTAGTACATTTGAGGACTAAAATCCGTATTTCAGATTTTGTGTGAAGCACCAACAATTTGCATGATTCCCTGCAGATCTGAGAATCAAAAGAGACAAGGTTTATTTTTATTATTTTATTATTTTATTATTAAATTTATACCCCGCCTCTCTTCACCCCGAAGGGGAACTCGAGGCGGCGAACAATAAAAACAGTCCTATACATAAAAATTTCAAAACACATTCATTCACCCAATCATACTATCGAATCCTCTCTGGGGAGAAGGTACAGGGAATCAGGTCCACGCTTGGTTACATACCAAATGTGGCTATTGTTATTCTTCACTGTTCTGAATGCAGTAGCTGAGAACAAAATTACTCCTGAAGTCAGAGCTCAAATAACATTTCACTCATGTTTATTGCTGTCATAGGTTTAGCTGGAGGCCTTATGCACAAAAGAAACTCATAGTGACAAATTCTTACAAAGCTACTATTTGTATATTTGCCAAACTAGGGCTGTATCTTTGCAATGTTAGGAAAATTAGCTCCTTTTCACCATTCTGAACTGAACTAGTAATATAATGTAGACAATCTGAATAACCAAATTGAACAGAGACCCAATTTATACTATTCCTTTCCCTAAAACATCTACAAAATATAGTTCTGTACAATTATGACTTTAAATTATGGCTCTGGGGCCTTTTGTGTAGGAGAAGCAGTAAATTCAATGTGGAATAAAAGTAACTGGGGATTTGACTGTCAGACAAACAGAAACTTAGATCTTGCTTTACCCTGTCTTTCTTGATGCAAAGATTCCAATGAAATCTCTATAATATTATTTCTGAACCTTGGCTGTGGTTTAAATGTTTGGATTTCAATTTCCTAAATTTCCCAGCCAGCATGTTGGGAATTGAAATCCATACATTTTAAAATTGCCAAGGTTTAGCAACACTGCTTTAAAGCAGGGCTGTCAAATTCTTGGCCTGCCAGCCGGATGCATCATCCCTTGGCCATTCCTACGCTGGGGTTTAGTGAAGAGGAAATAAGTCCCGACATGTCACATGATGCCACCGTAAAGGATCAGCTATTTGAAGAGATTCTTAGTCAAGGCAAAATATTAGTGACCAAAGCTTACAATCTTAGGTCTCCCTATGTTAATTACAGGATTGTCCACATGATAACGGTGTGATCAATAAAGACAAAATGATGTGATCAAATAGTCAGTGCACCACATTCTGCAAGCACTCCCAATTGATTTCTAGATTATCCTGGTAATCCTGCTGTCACTGTTTTATACTGATGCTTATTTTAAGAAGGAAAATAGAAAACAGGACAAACCTGGAACTCCTCCATAGACTGTTCATGTTTATGTATTGCTATTGCTATGTCATATCTTTCTTCTTTTATATTATAAATCTTTGTTCATCTATTGTTGGGATTTTTCCATACAATATAGAGTCAACTGTTCTGCCACCAGATGGCGACAGAGAGAGAGGAAGCCAAAAAGAAAATTTCGCAACCCCAAGCCTTAATGAAAGGAGGAGTTACTAGATGGGTATAAAAGTGCAAGCACATGTACTACTTTTTACTCTTGTACCATGTTCTTGGAGGTTGGAGGACTTGCACATGTGCAAGTTCCTCCATTACTACCACCAAGGCCTAATCTTACTTTTCCTTTTATCACTTTAACCTAAATAAATGTCCCTATTTTTGAATATCTGCCTGGCATCCATTTTTGGGGGAATAAGGGAGCATCTCCTGATCTATCGACTCTCAAAAATAATCCTAACATCTATTACTTTTGTGCCTGACAAATCTTCCATTTGATGATGGCTTGGTGATCAGATACAAGGATCTAATCTAAAACTAATCTGCTTCTGATCCATTGCAGTTACAGATATTACGCTTCAGTCTGCAGAGTCAGATAGATTTATCTGACGCTTCAGTCTGCAGAGTTTGATAGATTTAGAATTAATTAGCCAAAGCCCTCAACATGTAAATAAGAAAAATATCAACAAATTCCTCTGCAAGAAGCTATCATAATGATATGTACAGCCTATCTTCCCTTAAGCCATGGGGGTCAAACTAGATTGCATCATGTGATGTATCATGACATTTTTGCCCTTTTTGCTGGGGTAGGGGTGACCTGTGCATGACGCATCCGGCCCATCCAGGCCACCAGTTTGACAGGCCTGCAAGTTAAGCTATCAGATCAGAGGTTACATTATGTCATGACCTTGACCTCATGTTCAGAGTTTTTACTTGACTTTCACACTTTGACATTGTGATATTGTTTAGTAAATAAGAATGAATCAGTAATGTGATTGATGCTTCCTACTGGTCAATAAATCTTCAAGAACTGCATCTGAATAAGACTGTCTGTGGCTATTTCTTGGCTTTATATCCATAGATATAAATCATTTATATCAATTTCTGAAAAGGAGTACTGTGTTATGGAACTTGAAAAAAATATGTTTAAAAGGCAATCAAAATAATTAAGAGGCCACAGCACCTTCATTATGATGAAAGACTACAGCATTCTGAGGCTTTTCAGTTTGGGATACCCCACCACCACCACCATTTTCCGCTTTAATACCACACATACTTAAACTTTGGAATTTGCTGCTATCAGATGTTATCAATTTTTGTGGCTTTGAAAGAAAATGGAAAAATTCATGAAGGACTAGACTATCAACAATTACTATTTCCAGAATCACAGGTGTGAAAGCTGATTTTAAATTTGATAATAATCTACAAACTATTTCTCAAACAATCAACAGGTGCAAATTGCTCTTTTTTTCTAGAAGGCAAAAAAAGAAGGCTAATTTGCCTATATATAGGATTCTCAGTTGAAAATCAAGTACTCACTAGAATGCTAGTGTTATTAGTTTAACTTTCTTCTTAATAAAGCAGAGTCTTCTCAATATATCAAATCATAATCAGACTTCTGATATACAGATTTATAGAATTAATCATATTCAGTTTAAGCTGCCAACAGAGAAGCCTGACAATTCTCCTAAAAACATCTTAAATTTGAATTGATGGGGGGGCCTCATTCCCTGCTGTGCTGTTCATATTGTGATATTGAAAACATCTGTGTGCCCACTGCATGACATTGAATGCATAGAGGAGATGGGCAGTTATTTTGATTTAGGAACATTTTTCTTATGTTCTTATATATTTCTGAAAGCTGTATTTATATCTTATTATACAACCAGAGTTATAAAGATTCTGAGAGAAGCGATAAGCATTATTTATTTGCCCTTCAAACTTTATGGCTATTCTTTTCAATTTTTGTACAGTATGTGCTTTATGTGTAATTCGCCATCAGCACAGGGCCCATGTCTGTATGTACCAATAGCTCTGTGCCACGCATTCTGGATTATCCTTATGTGTTGATGCTGATAAAATATGCTTTTACTAGGGCTGGCATTGACATATAAGCAGATAGTTGATCCTAGAGCTTAATTAGACATTTGTTTCTGTTTTGATCTTCCCTTTCTAAATCTACTATTGGGTCCAGATTTATTCATGAAATGTTATACTGCTGTTGTGTATCATCAGATCAACAGCAATATCATTGAAGGATCAATGCCTAAAACTCAAGGTCAAGATTAAGAATAAGATTAAAAGAAATGGGTATTCCTTTGGACATAGTTGTTACATTCCAAAGAAATGTACATGCCAGTTCTTGGGGTTCTTTTTATAACATGAGAAAAATAGCAATTGATTAGTTTGCAAAAGAAAAAAAAACCAATAGATTCTTACAGATATGTAAAATTTAGCTAGTAAATTTTTACAGATATAGCTTCCTAAGTACCAGTGGATGCTATGAATACCCTGCTGTCCACAGTTAAAGCCATCATGTAAGCATGCCATAATTAATAGTAGTATCATGTAAGCTCTGCTTCTTTCAGCACTACAGGAATTAAGATCCCTCAGTGCCTGAATAGGTCACTTCAGTGTTTTTCCCAGAGAATTAATGCTAAGCAATTATACAAAGTATTAAAGGATTCTAACATAACCTTTACCGCATTGTAGTTACTTTTTTCTTTTCCATGTTGCACTGCAACAAAGAGAAAGAAAGAGACCACATAAAGCTATGAAGGTCAAGATTATAAAAACAATTTGTGAATTAAATGTTTTTCTGGAGTTTTTCCAGTAAGTGACTCTTAGTCATAATTTGAAGTGCAAAGAGTAGATGAAAATGAATACACTTAAAAAAACATTGTTGAATGACCATGATTACCAATTAGCCTGAAGTTCATGGAGCATTTTGAATCTTATGCAGAGTTTTAAAAGAAAATTTGAGTACTGCTCACCAACCAGTACAAGCCATGAACCCCTATGTTTTTCCAATAAAGCAAATAATTTTAGAATTATGGCCTAAACATCATAAACATTCTCTCATTAATTTAAAGGGGAGGAGATGAATGCAGCTATTTAAATTTGTTCAACCACTGCCTAAGAGTTTTATTCTTTATTATTCCTTTTAAGAAAATGTTCATGTGAACTTAACAGTCTTGAACAGGTTTCCCACAGAGATAGCTGTGAACTAACTAGCATATCACATTAATTCATTGTCTATCATTAGCTTCAATTTTGACCGACATTAATACAGAAGTAAACCAAACCCAAATTATTATCCCATTAAGAGTAAGAAACCTCTGTTGTGAAATAATTTGAAAGACTGCTACTGAAGTCTACTACCCTTAATGGACCTATAAAAACTGGAAGGGTGCAGAGAAAAAAATTAATCTCCTTCTCCCCTTAAAGAATGAAGAATTGAATAGCTGGACTTCCTTTCTTCCCATGACAATCATGTGCATCTATATATCATAAAGAATGGTTAGCATCATTAGTATTTCACTGCCCATACTAAAATTTTCAAAGGAGAAAATCAACAGTAAGAACTCTATCTGAAACAAAGATCACAAATCTATATAGCAAATATATGAGATTATGCTGCATGCTGATTCCCCTTCACTTTTTCGTTTTTTTTTTTCCTCACAGATTTAATCTGTAGAGAAGAATTGTAGCATTCACTGCAAACTAGGAAAGTATGTAAGTGTGGGAGATAGAAAGGTGGACAAATTCAAAGGTGGCTATATATTTTTATTTTTATTTTCCCCCACTGGCAATTATTGATTGGAGAGAGGGTTCTGTTTTCATTTATAATTACTCTTATTTAATTGGGGGCTTAAAAATTGAAGAGCACAATCTTTCTGGAGTCTTGAAAGAGCCAGCTGTCTTAAGAAGTAAAAGTTGTTTCGACTTAAGCATCTTATTCCCAAATAAAAGCCCTGGTCTAATTGAGTCTGATGCTAATAAGCAAGTACATCAATATTCATAAGGCAGGAATATCTGGAAAGATCTAGAGATGTTAAAAAACCATGGTGAGTGGGGTAGGAAGTAAGGGAAATGGTTAAAAAAATCCCACAAAGGTTGTTTTAGAAAGGAGATACTGCATAGCAAAATACACAGTTTGCTGATTTGTATGTGAAGAGTTCTAATTTTGCTGAGAGATAATAATTTTGAACTCTCTATTTTATTTATAATTTTTATTTGAAAAAAAAAAGTCTTTCATTAATTTTTTTAAAAGGATCTCTTTGACTAAGTGCCAATTCATCAATGCATTAGAAACAGAACATTAATCTGTTCCTACCGTCTCTGCCATAATTGTAACATTTTTCTTTTAATGAGGTAGAGTAGGCGAATGGGAAGGTAATTGTGCCGATAGTGATGGAAGGTTTCTCTTATAATTTCCAGACTAATGATGACATGCAACTGGTATTGTTGCTTTGAAGCAAAGGGTTTTTCTTCACAAAGAGATGAATTAACAGTAGAGGAGAAGGGCCAAAACCCTCCAGCAACTGGCACTCCCCCAGCACACAGTATGCACACACATCCATCTTGCACTTCTTGCCAGATAACGAGCGTGGAGTGCTCGTTTATTGGCAATATGAATAACTGGGTTTGGCAGGTTAGTCTAATGAAAATGGCAAGGTTAGAAGGGATGCAGAGTGGAAAAATGAGATCGATGCAAGGTGACTGCAGAAAACTTCCTCCATATGCCATTCAGTGAAATGGTACTGAAGCTAACAGATAAAATTTGATATAATCCTACCTTGAACAAAAAGCCCTAGGGCTGATAAAGGAGGATTGCCATGCAGCTTAAAGAGAATGACCTGTTTTCCACTATATGGGGCATTTCAGAAGACTCTAAAGCTACAATGCACTTCATTATCTATAAAACTGCTGCAGTTTCTTTGTTAAAAACAGATTTGTCCAATTTCAGGAATGGGGTAGAGTTCGAAGCTGCATCTGTTCAATATATCTTGGATTTCAAAAGTTGCACACATCACATAAGTGGCTATGAAGTAAATTTACATGCCATGTTTTCCCATGTTTAACACACAAACACAAAAATGCTGGTTCTTTCCTGATTGTTCTGTGTTTTTAAAGGGAAAAGTTATGGACTATATGTATACTACAAATTAGTGGTCCCTAATTTTGCAAGGCTATATTGACATTACATACACACAGACAAATACAAGTTACAGGAAACTAGAATGCTAACATTAGAAGTAAATATTTGAAGTAATGGGAAATAATAGGAAAGTCAATATTTATAGCAAAAAAACTTTTTTCTAACAACCTCCATGTGGATAAGCTTCCACATGGATATAATCAGGTGGCTGAGAAAGTATAAACAAGAGTGCCAGCAATACTTTGTCCTTTTACAGTACAGTGTTGCTCAGTTGTGTAGTTTTACTTTTGCTCATGGATCCCTTCCCTCTATTTGCTTGTCTATTGGCTGATAAACGACTGTTTGTTCTTTTATGTAGATCTAATTTCCTATAACTTGATTCAGTTTCCCCCCCCCCCAAATATTTTGTTTCATTTCTTAAATCAAAAATTCTTCAATCCTTCTTACTCCTAGGTTGTGTTTGTACCAGCCATAAAAATTTCAGGACCAATTCTAAAGTGAAGAAAGTGGACATGCTTATTTCTGGAGTCTGGAGAAGTTCCCACCAAATTTTGGTAATGGCAATCATGTCATATATGCCTTCATGTACTAGGAAGACAAATTTAGCCATATCATGAATTTTCCTTACATGGAACAAACCCTTCCTATAGCCATTTCATGAATTCAATCATTCTGATACAGAATATTCCACATTAGCAGTACAAATGTTTTTAATATTCTGAGACACAGTATAGTTTATTAAAATGTACTTGAGAGCTTCACAGTCAACAAAACCACATTTGGTATTTAGTACATTAGGCATATCATTGATTTCTGATGACATTAGCATAGAAAAGGAAATAGGGAAATACTCTATTCAGTGGCTTAAGGTATAATTGTTTTAGATAGCAAAATGTTTGGATATGGTGATTTAAGAAAGACAAAAATTGTGTTGAGCAAGAATAAGAAAATGTTGGGTGAGGGTGAAACAACAATATTGTCCTTAAATTACATATACGGTTCTGAATGCATCTTAGACAGAACAGGCAAATTAAAACTGCCATATGACCCTGGAGAGAAAAGTGACAGATGACAAAAACTGTCTTTTTTTGTGGAGTAAATATATGTATACAACAAAAGATATTGTTCAAAGATGCTGGTATCAGTAGAAAGGGCATCCTTGGAGACTCCTTAAAACATAAGATACAAAAGATGCAAAACATAAAGATACTGAATCAGACCATAAGCTGACTCCACGTTGTTATCCAATTTTACAAGCCTGCTGTAATGGTCATGTAAACAACTTTATGTGTTTATGTGTTTATTGGATTTATACACCGCCTCTCTTCCCTAGTCAAGGAGAACGCAAGACAGCTTACAACATAAATTAAGATACAATAAATACCATTAAAATACAATAAAATACAGTAAAAAAACATAAACATCTTAAACACTAAATACAATCTCTAAATTACCATAAAAACTATTAAAACACAATCATACAGCAGACATACCACCATTCTTACAGTTCATAAGAATTCAGTTTGTAGACAGAGAAAGTGAAGGGGAAATTGAGAGTAAAAGCCAAGATGAATGATCAAGTGAAGAAAAACTAGCAAGAACTAAACCAAGGGAACAGCGAGAAACTAGACAGACAAGGGATGCAAGACCTACCTACAAGTAGGCAACATGGATAACATTAAATTGATCTCAGTAAATGTCAATGGATTAAATGAACCTAAGAAAAGAAACTGGATTTTAAATAAATTGAGTAAAGAAAAAGTGGATATAGTCTGTCTACAAGAGACTCATATTAAAAAACAATTTAATAACTTGATCTCCTGTCCAAAATTGGGAAATATGTTTATAACATTGGCAGATGAAAAAAAAAGGATCATCTAAAGGAGATTTGAAATATATGGATGATGAGGGTAGAATAGTGATGGTGGAGACAGTAATATGTCTTAAAAAAGTTTTGCTAGTAGCAATATATGCTCCGAACATTAATCAGATGGTGTTTTACAAAAAAAATCCATGATATAATTGCAAACTTAAATTATGAACATGTATGTATTATTGGAGACTTTAACGTGATTGCAAATACTAAAAAGGATTACAAACCCAATTTGGTACAGGGCAGAAAAGGGAAACTCAATAGGAAAATACTACCAAAAAGCTTTTGGGATATAATGTATGAAATAGGGCTAAAAAACATATGGAGGGAAAGAAATCAAATGGTTGGGCAATTTACACACTACTCAACAAGACACAAAACATGGTCCAGAATTGACATTGTGTGGGCAACCTCAGAGATTAGTATGGATATTCAGGAGGTGGAAATTGGCACGGATACATGGGCAGATTACAACCCAATATTAATAAGTTGGAAAGGAGGTAAAAGGCAAACAAGATGGACTCTTAACTCTAGCATTCTCCAGGAAGAAAAATTTATAAATCTGATTGAAAAAGAGATGAACTTCTTTTTCAAGAAAAATAAGAAAGAAGATACCAGTACCAGGGATGGGTTTCTCCCGGTTCGCTGGTTACCCACTTTGTGGACGCGCTTCCGATTCGGCTGTCAAAAGTGCGCTGCACGGGATCGCTTTCCAAATCTTTGTGGTATTCTGAAAATACTCTGATCCAACAGCTGTGCAGTGGCT
>JANHGC010006397.1:9234-23121 GCA_027560395.1 Boaedon fuliginosus | reverse complement strand
GTGAACAAAATCATGGCAGGGAAGGGAGGGGTGGGAGGAAAGGGTCGGGGCCACCGGTTCTACTGAACCAGGACGAACTGGCTGAAACCCACACCTGGATCCAAGCTACATTAACCTAGAAGAGGATCCAGATGTCTTTGAGTCCTGAAAAGACTCCAAAGACAACCTGGACCCACAGCTCACCCATCATGACAAGAGGCCATTGCCAAAGGGAAGCTGCAGGAAGACCTGCCTCACCAGCAGACCAGGACTGCAACTCTCCAGATGCTGAAGACCGATGTGCATCAGCAGAATCGGAAGGAGAGGAGCAGCAGAAGTCTCCATTGATCCAGGCCAACCACAACAGCAACGTAGATGAGGAAAAGTTGATGGCATTGCTCACAGAGGCCACTGGGTCACAGGTGGACATTATGAGTGAGGATAATGCAGGAAGCTCCTGAAAGCGATCCTGATCTCCCAAACAGCATCAACAGCTGTGGGAGGACCCACACCAGAGACTCCAACTACATTGGCAGCAGCAGAAACGGTGGTGGCAAAACAAAAAGCCAAAAAGAAAAGTCAAGCGGTGGCAGCAAAAAAGCCTACAATGACCATGACCCAAGTTACGACCACACCAGAAGAGAACTCACAGAGTGGTGAGGACTCCACCACCGATGACAGCATGCTAGAGTCCAGCAAAGGGGAAGTAGAAGGTGAGGACACCCCTCAGTACCCCAGCAAGGACAGCATGGCAACTTCCAAAGCCATCATCTTCTTCAAATTGGCACCAAAACCCAAGAAGAAGATAGGCAAAAAAGGCTTCCGGCAGGCTTCCGGTTCCAAAAATGGTGGCCAGAGCACTTCTGACCCCAAAATGGAGGCGCCCATGGGAACCTTACCAGAGCCGAACTGGCAAGCCACCGAGACTGGTGCAATCCATCACTAGTCCCAGCCGACACTGGATGACATCTGGGGAAGCAACAGCAAGAAGGCAACCCAGAAGGCAAGCCCAGCACCTGAAGCGGAGACCTGGCACAAGGCTCCTTGGGCCTCCCCCAAACACCCACAACTGGCTAGCAATGGCAACCCCTTCTGGCTTTGACCAAGGCCACTAGAGGGCGACAACAAGCACCAGAGCTGTCCTGCTTCAAGCGGACAGTCCAAGCCACCATGGAAGGGATCCTGGTGGCCATCAAAGAAGCCATGCAGCCCAAAGCTGCAGCAGCCAGGGAACAATGGAACAACTGACACTGGAGAGACGTGGAACCCGGCACAGGGGCAAGCACCCCACCCCCAAGGGCCCTCGGAAGGACTTCTTGGCCTCCAGTGACTCCAGATCCAGCAAAGATAAAGAGTCCTCTTCTTCCAATGGTAAGGCCTACGATCACCATCCATTGCCATCCTCTTCAGTGCTAAAAGAGAGACAATGAGAATAGGGAAAATCAAGGATAACTTGTTTGGGAAACACATCTATTATTTTGGGATAGGGGACATGAATTGCAAAGGTCACAGCAATCCTGTAATATAAATTGTGCAAGAAGATAAGGTGAAATTAATGAAGCTAAAACCTCATTTGGGAAGGACTTAGGTTTTTTCCCCCCCTGTGGTTTGGGTTGTTCCTTGTTTTAAATAGGTTAAGATCCCTGGGTAAATCATCAGTTTTTAGGTTTCACTGGGGTACTTCACCAAGAAAACCTGAGCCAAGATGACACCTATTTCTCCAGTACTTTCATTTACAGAATAACAGAGTTGGAAGGGATCTTGGAGGTCTTCTAGTCCAACAGCAGGAAGACAGCTCAAGCAGGAAATCCTATACCATTTCAGAGAAATGGTTATTCAATCTCTTCTTTAATAGTTAAAAAAAGTGAAGAAAAATATCATCTGCTGTCTGAGTGTCGGTTCAGTGTTTCCTTGAGCAGCACGCTCAAAGGGACTGAATCATCCCAACATAAAAGAGTAGTTTTTTCAAGAATAACTATCAAGAAAATGACAAAGAAACAAAGTGGCTATACACCACAATCTTTTTTAAACAACCAAAAAATGAATCAAGGAATGAAATTATTTCCTATGCTATGCTGTAGCTTTTCTAAACAACATGCCATCTTATATACATTATGCATATCGCACACTGAGAACTATAGCAGTATATGGCTTTGCCTCTTTCTTCCATTATCTTTTTTAAAGAATAAAAGAATAAAAAGCAAGCCTTGCAATGCAAATTCAGATTGGAGGCGGCTAAATTAGTTTAGCCAAATATCCAAGAAGAACCTATCTTTGTTTTTGTAGTTTGTCACCACCCCTTCTTGAGGCATATGCCCTGTTATAAGCAGTTCTCATTATCTACTCAATCGAAAGAAAGCCTATACTCTGCAGAAGATGGAGAGTTTCTTTCAATTATTAAAATAAAAAAATAATTGTACAGAATAAAAGGAACAATATATCTTTTTTCTTTATAAAGAGATACATGACTTAGTTGGTAAACTTTAAAGAATTTAAATGCACTGTAATGAAGTGAAATTCACTGTATTTATTGCAGCATAGTAAAACAAAACTAACTGGAATGCTTTCAATTAAGAACACAAGAAAAACCATGGGGAATGTTTCCTAACAACATTACTTTGAAATATCATGGTGAGTTTTACCCTGGCAGCATAGTGAAATACTCATACAATTTCTATGTGGCTTATCACTTAGGTAAAAATAATACATAATTTAAATATAGCAATTACAGTACTTCAGCTACAATCAAGCTGTTTAGTATTATTTATTACATTTGTCTGTCTTCCTCCAAACAACTCAGAAGATGAACAGCATATCAAGAACTTACCAGAAAGAGCCTCGGTGGTGCAGTGGTTAAATGCAGCACTGCAGTCTCTGCTGACTTGTTTAGCAGGTTGTTAGATCGAATCCCCAGGCTCAGGGTTGACTCAGCCTTCCATCCTTTTTAAGGTTGGTGAAATGAGGACCCAGATTGTTGGGGGCAATAAGATGACTCTATAAAGCTCTGATAAGCAGTATATAAAACCTGAATGCTATTGCTATCCATGTTGTAAACCACCCAGAGTCCTTCAGGAATTGGAAAGCATAAAAATATAATTAAATAAAAATGTAATTAATTAAATAAACTTTCTCACTTATCTTCACAACATCTTTGACAGTAAGCTAAGAGAGACTTGTTTGCAAAAAAATTTACATTTCACTGGGGATTGTAATCCAGTTCACTCAATGCTTTAACCATTTTACCAGGAATGGGCAACCTGCAGGAGATAAATTATAAGGGCCATGGTTGCATTTTTGCAATCTTCAGAATCCCTTTTCTTTATTTTAAAAAAATCAACTTAAAATAGAAGTGCTTTAATGAATGTTTTGTATGAACATGCATTAAATATCAACATACAAAAAAACAAAGCCAACTAAAAATTGAATATTCTCTAACAAGGCTCATTACATCAGAGCACTGGACAAACATAAAGCCCTTCTGTTAGCAAATCACTAAGGTAGAAATTAGAGAACAGTAATCATATTTTTCCATCATGTCTTTTTAAAAAAAACCCATTCTCAGAAGAAATTTCCTTATATAGTAATGAGAATGTAGTTGAGAATTAGGGACACTTTGAATTTTTTTATTCTTCTGATAATAGAATTTATCATTCCATTCATTCTCTGAACTTTCCACAAGGCAGTAAGGAGAATATGAGATTATATTAATTTATCCAACTTCATAGCTCTCCTATCCACAAACTTTGAGAATTTATGTTTTCTCCTAAATCCATCTCAATCTCCTTTTGTTTCTCATATTCCAGGAAAGTGTGAATCTCCATCTATTAAACTCCCACAAGAGTTAATGTAGAGCTAAACCCATAGAATGTTACTCTGCCACTCTAATGGGCTGCGAGGCTAACCTTGAAAGACAGGAGGGAGAAGCACAGCCTAGACAATGGTCTGATAAATGAAATCTGAATCCAAAGCAGGAATGTAATTTAAGTAAGTGTCTCCGACTTGACCTTCTCTAGTTCTCTTGCAGAGAAAGGCAGGGAGTGGAGAGGTGCTTTCAAACTTGCAAGTTTCTGTAACTGTAACATTATAATAAAAGAAGTATTAGTATTCATGTTTTGGTTTCCTGATCTGGACTGCTTTGAAGGGCTGACATCAATCTTTATCATAGCAAATATATGAAATAAATCAGATCCACATTCCCTCTACTGTACTGGTCCTGAAATATAAGTATGAGATTTTATTTATTTTTATTTATTTATATTCGTATTTATACCCCGCCTCTCTTCACCCAAGGGGAACTCGAGGCGGCTAGTAATGTAATACAACAGAGATGTAATACAACAGTTTTATTATGGCTAATTTCCATAGTTGGAGGAAGAGGATCTCTTCTGTATATTCATAAAGGACAGCCTTTACACCAAACTAGCAAAGAATATGAGAAAGTTGCATCTATTGATATTTTTGAGAAAATCAGCAGCATGTTTCCTCAATGTTGTAAATAGATGTTCTTTGGTATTATAAATAACTACCAACCTTTCAGCCACCAATCCCTACAATTACTTTTATTTATTTCTTCTAGCTATCACTTGTAATACTTGCACTTGTCTTTGGTACAGCTATTTGCTTGTTTAGATGGACCCCAGGCAACTGGAAGCTTCTTTCCAGAAAGTGGGGTCTTAACATTTCATCACTTAAGAAAATAAATAAATTGATAACAAATGGGAAGGCTGGTCTAGCACAAGGAAGCACATGACTTAGTGGCAATTCTGGCCTGGCCTAATTGTCTGAATATATTAGCCTTCTGCTCAAACTTACGAACTGGCTAAACCTAGCCACATATTTGCTACAATCTTAGCAACTCCACCTTATTTTGTCATCTAATCTTTAATCACAGTGGCTGCAAAGGTTTACCATATATTCTTCATTAATTTCCAACCTGCTCAAGCTTTTTTGATATATTAGATATGTGGAGGGTGGGGAAAGAAAGATAAACTGATGGGAAGACAGTTGAGTCAGGAAGTATCTTACAACCACAGGCAGACAATATATGGTATCTTATTTGCATGATTAACCAAGAACATGTTCTTGGTGTTGAAAAAACTGTTCTGTTCTTGTGATAGTGCCTTCAGGATGAGTTCGATTACAATTATAACTTTTTAAGTGTAATGTATTATCTAGCCATTTAGCTGGATACAAGACCATTGAACATGAGCAGAAGTTGAATGATTTTTATACTTGCCACTTTAAGTCAATAAACATTGATATCATTGGCAATTTTACTGTGTATTCCTTTAATCATTGAGAAATTCAGTCTAAATCCAGGCCTGATGCTATGAATGAGTATTACATGATTCAAAGGAAGGTGTTCACTGGTCCTATCCTCAATGTGTTCATTGTGGCATTTATCCTTACCTGACAATGATCAAAAATTATCTTTGTCTTTACTCAAAGAGAAAAACTATTTAAATCATTCAGTGTACTGCTCAAAAGTAGCTATTTCATTCTTAAACTGATATCTCTTAGATCAACTTCAAGTTATATAAATCTACAATAGTTTGTTTTAAAATTTCATACTTTTCAGCATCCCTTGCTATGTTTTGGAAACCAACTTCTCTCTAAGCTTCCGAAAAGCCAGAGACTAGCTCTCAGCTGTTTTATTTAGTATCTATGGCAGCTAAGAATAAAAATGAATTAGTATCACACACTTGAACTCATTCTTCCCTAGTCTGTATCCAAAGTATTGCATGTTTAATAGCTTCAGCTACAGATAAGGATTACTGACATCATCATACACAGCAAGAGGATTGTGATATACAGGTTAAGCTTGAAGATATAAAGAAGGAAAAGGCAAAACATACACAGGATATTAAATATTAGGGAAAGGATAATTATATATGGGTGGAATAGTTTGCTTGCTTGCCTGTCTGCCTTGAATTATTGATTTAAAAGTTAATAGGTCTTCTAAAAACAATGCTTGCAGACTTCCGGTGTGACATCGGTGATACTAGGGAGCAAGGTGCACGGAGGTCTGCGTCTTTGTCCACCAATCTGGGGCCCGAGGTGTGGTCTAACTCTTCTGGTAAGGAGGGGGAAGTGAAGGAGCATGGGGTGGAGGGTTGAGGAGAGATCGCAATCTCCTCCCCCCATCTCCAGGCTCTAGCCAAGATCGGACAAGGACAGCACCAGCAATGGCTGCCACTTAGCTTGGCTTCACACTGGATAAGCGAGGGCAAGAGGAAAGCCTAAGATCCAACTAGAGGATGATGGGGGTGAATTGAAACAAAGCTGAAATTGAACTTTCAAAACCTAAAATTGAACTGAAATTGAAATTGGTCACAGTTAGAAAGAGAAGCTGTGTGCTTAAAGGGAGGCGATCTCTGGAGACAAAGGACCCACCCCCATTTCCTGCCCACATATTTCGCCTGGGAGATTGTATTGGTGAACTTTGACTCCTGGCAAAATTTGAATTATTGTGATTACTTAACATTTAAAATGGATTTGAATGAGAAAATTGGAGCTCTGCGGAACCACTGTGAGAATATTTTGGATACTATGGATAAAGTACTGAGTTTGGGTGAGGATATGAAAGCTGCGATGTTGGAGATGATACAGAAAATGGAGAACAACAAGGATGAAAGGCAGATGGAACAACCAATGAGAGCGACAGCAGAGGAGACAGAGCAGATTGAGGAGGGGCAGGAAAAAAATTGCTGGAGAAGAAACGAGAGACGAGACAACAGGGAACAAAAGACATTCGAACATATCTATTAAGAAACCACAAAGAACTGGTGGTGAAGAGTTCCAAACAGACAAAAAGACAAACGGAAAAGGGGGAAAGTCAAAATGTGCCAGAAGGAGTAGTAAGTGCCAAACAGGGGAGGAAATGTTGATGAAGCAAGATAAAGAGAGGAAAGGAGATAAGAAGATCGGGAGAAACTATGTGGATGAAGCAGGGGACAGGATAAGGGGAATGGATCCTTTGAGGTAGAAAAGGGGAGATGAAGGATGAAAAAAGATGACTTAAAATGAATTAGAAGAGGGGGATGAGATTTTGAATTTATATATTAAATAATAGATTTTTAAAGCTTATGAGTATATATAATTTTAGTTAGTGGATTAGAAACTTAATAAACATGATAAAAATGAGGAGGGGTTTGGGAGTTTATAGTATTTTTAAATAAAATAAATGGGAATGGATAATTAATTTACATACTTACCTATTTTTAACATTTTAATTCTTTCTCTTTTGTGTATTGTACTATTGGGAATAATTGAAGATATAAAGTATATTATGAGAGAAGGAACGGGAATATTTTAATGTAATATCGAAACACAAGATACTCTATGTTGGACAACAGACGTTATGTTTTATGTTCATGTCTTTTTGGAAAATAATAAAAAAATTTATAAAAAAATAAAAGTAAAAACAATGCTTGCTTTTTTATGCTTGTGCACACAGAAGTATATATGGCAGTTCCTTTATTTAATCCATATTCATTGGTTAAAGCAGGAGAAAAATGTTATGAAAATCTCCAAGTTCTCATAAAACCAGGAGCACCAGCCATCCTTTGAACAAATGAAGTCAGAATGACCCCAATATATCAATAGATGCAGGCATTTCAAAATCCCTCCAGTGGGAATGAGTTTGCACATCTGAAAGGCAGCATTACCTATTAAAACAACCCAGATAATTTGCTGTAACAGTGGACATTCTCCTGATTCATTCTTATCAGGTTATCGATCCATCAGTCTAATACTGTCAACACTAGAGGAATATCTGTGGGTAGAAATTTTGCCTATTGTATCCAGAGATGACAGGAATCAAATACAAGCCCTCTACATATGCCCTTTTAAACCAGTTTACTGTCTGATTTGCAGTTTTTCATAATTCCACAGTCATAAACTACAACTATTTAAACCAGCACCTTTTATTGAAAATTCAGCCCACAATGACATTTTTACAACCCAAATGACTGCTTTGTAGCTATGGCCATCTCCTCACAATAAAATGTACGTTTACTGTCTATCATTCCAGGTGGGTGAGTTGCAAAGTGACAGATACAGTATTCAGAATACTGTAAAGAACACAGATAAAACTTCAACCAATCATACAGCACCTGTGAAATAAATACAAAGAAGATAATCTTTTTTATAATATATTCACAATTGCTAAAGGTGTCAAAGCCGAAAACTATAAAAGAAAAGATAAATTGCATGAATTGACCTCAAAAATCTGAGATATGATCTTTATTTGAAAAATTACTTTCAGATATATGTGGCTTTAGAGAGAGCAGAGAATACTTGACATTTATGGTCTTTGGGACTAGAAAATTAGAATAAAATAGCATCCATTTTCAGTTTTTATGACAAATGTTTACGTTTTTAACTCTGCTCTTTTTTCCCTACTAGGTACACTTTAAAGAAGGAATGAGGTGAGCTTATTATTTACTTATTCATTTCCTTATACATTTTCCTTTTTTATGTTTTATAATAGAACATTGCTGTAAATAGTGATATTTGTTTATGGGTAAAAGGCAATAATTTAATCCACTGGCTAGAAACTGTGTGTTCTGATCCCATTTGGGCACAAAGCCAGCTGGGTGACCTTGGCCATTCATTCTCTGTCGGTGTTAGAAAGCTGTCAGTGGCAAACCACTACCAAAAAAAACCTTGCTAAGAAAACTGCAGAGATTTCTCCAGGCAGCCATCAGGAGTCAACGATGACTCAAAAGAATAGAGAAAAAAAAATCATTGGAAATTAAATATTTATTAATAATTCCGTGATTTTTGCTTTCCAAAATAAAGTTTTACAAAACCAAAATAAATTAAAGCAATAATATTGTCATTCCACTTTCCCACAAATATAACTGTTTTTTCTTCATGTATTAGGTTAAGATAAATGCTGGTCACATTCAGAGGGGGTATTTTATTGGGCCAGTATTATATCACCTGTTACCTTCTACTTCTATAAAATGAATTGCTATCAACATAGCCCTAATGTAAAGTGATGTATTGTCCACTCTCCAGTGGTATTTATGACCAAATGAAAGTGAATTCTCAATTCCTTAGACCATGTTACAATTGGCAGTAGTGCTGAAATCTGCCCAGTGTTTTTGTAATGGAACAAAGGACATTTGGTTAAGTGTCACAGTTCTATATAAACTGGGGTCTCAAACATGGTGCTCAAAAGAACCTTTGTGCCCATAGGTTTCCTATTCTTTTATGATTTTTAAAAATGTCATTCAATTTTTTATTGTTGTTTGTCTATCTGTCCAGCCAGCCAGCCAGCCAGCCATTATAATTGGCAAAGCACTAGTTCCTACACTGCCTTTATTTCAAAGTAGGTTTGTGAGATTCCTGTAAGCCTGATGCATTAGAATATTTTTTAAAGTTTATGGCTTTAAAAACAACTGCTTGGTAACCTCCCCAGCCCCTCCAACTTACAGAAGAAGACTTTATATCGCCAATTCAAATGAATCAGGAGATGATAGGTGACAATATCATGGTTTTTTGTCTGGTTAGCTAATATTTTCTAAGCGACCCTAATCACTTTGTAGCCATTTTGAGAATGCTCCCAGATAACACTCTTGAAATTCTAAATACCGCTATGCCTCTTGGATAATAAAAAGATCATGGACCCATTACAGGTTTAGCAGTGAGGCTGCCCAGAGCAAGAAGAAAGTATTGCAGAACTTAACAAGGCAAGGTATATTATTTCTATAAAACAATTAATTTTTCCAAAAGAGGCATTACTAATATATTCATCTTCAGGTTTTATCAGAATTGTAATGGGTAATGTTCATATTCAATATATTTCCAATATTCAACCCAAAGCCATTGTAATCATATTTTGGAGACAATGTTAACCTATCTGCAAACATAGAAGATTTCCATTAGACTATTACAGCTGTGGAATCTTTGGCCAACCAATAAATAATTTTATTTGGAATGAATCTTCAAAAATTAGCTGATTTTTTAAAATCATTAACTCTAACCTGAATACTCCAATATTTATTTCAGTATTTAATTAGACTGGTTCCATGATAAAAACTATTTAGATTTATTTTTTAATAGCCACTCAGTTGAAACAGAACTCAATCACTACCTTCCTTTTGCTAGATTTTGATGCTCATAAGCATGGAGGAAAATCTGTCCATAATGTAAGTCAAATCTTCAAATACAGGTCCGTATTATTTATGAGATGTTCTAGCTATGGAAACAGTTTTTGAAGTATTTTCAGAGTACTTTTATAGTTATGAGTAATCAAGTACTTCTACATGATTATGTGATAACAGAAGATATTGTAGACTGGAGTGTTTATGTACAAAAATAAGGATTTATTTATTTATTTCATTTTTCTTCACCTGAGCTGCACTTTCAGTAGGCTTTTCAGTGCAAATTACAGAACTAATTATAATGTCCCTCAAGACACAAGCTGTCTCAGGTTGTTTTCTGTCTGTCCAAGAGTCAGCCTGCTCTGGATTCCTTCTATAAAATGGTGACATTTTGCAGCACCCAAATCTTCTCTGTCATGGTACCTATCCTTTTGGATAGCATATACTCTAAGATTTGGAAAGCCCCAGATCTTAGCCTTTCACAAGTCATGGAAAACTTGGCATCTCAAAATTCAAAGGGCCATGTACTGGATGAATTAGCTGTATCAGACAGAATGCTGAAAGATAGTGTGCTAGCTTCAGTTTATGTTTTTTCCTATATTTTCTATATATTTTCTTCCAAGTTGTTTATTTATTGCTAAGTTAAATGTAGTTCTTTTTAATTTTTATCAAATTTTAGCTGCCCAAATTTGCAGTCTATGAATTGATGAACAAAAAAGATGACCTTGACAGGTGAGATCTATTATCAAACCAATTAAATGAAAGATATGGCTTAACCCCAAGTCATACAGAAGCTATATAAAAAGTCATAGCTAGATACATTTCTAATACACAGGAATATAGCAGAAAAGGCCTAGGCAAACTAGCACGTCTCTGTTACTATCGCCAATCTTATTATAGATAGTTTAGTCTTCTGGTGGACTTATTTTCTTGGGTTAGTATATGTTGTAGGGCTGACAATTGGTTAGGCATGTACTTTAAATTGACTAAATACATTGTATTCTATTCATTACTGATATTAATGTCATGACAATGACCATGCCCTAATGTTAAATAGTATTTTTAATTATCAAATATTGCCAAGACAAATATCAAAAGTATATTCAAGCTCTGGGTAAATTCAGGTATTAAATATTTTAAGTATATTAAAATCAGTTTTTGAATGAGAATTTGGGAGATCTTGCAGCTTTCAGTTTTAGTTCTGCATCAAGAACAAATCTGAAGTTTGCTATATTATCAGGTATCTGGTAAGATATAGGATATAAAACAATCTGTTCTACAGTGTGTGATCTGACTGCTTACCTGAGCATAATAACAGAATAACAGTTGGAAGGGATTTTATAACATATAACCTTATATACCATTTCAGGCAAATGATTGTCCTATCTCTTCTTTAAAATTTCCAGTGTTGGAGCACCCACAGCTTCTGGAGGCAAGTCATTCCATAAATTGTTCTGTCAGGAAATAATATAGAACAATTGAAAAGGACTGGGAATTATCATAACAATCAGAGGTGGTATTGAGCCAGTTCCGACAGGTTCCGGAGAACCAGTAGTGATAATTTTGATTTTGATTCAGAGAACCGGCAAATACCACCTCTGATTGGCTAACAGCATAGCCATACCCACCAAGCCACACCCACAAAACTGGTAGTAAAAAAAAATGAATACCACCACTGATAACAAGCCACACTCAACAAACTATCCCTGAAGATTGGCCCAAGCAATTTACCATGTACCTTATTTAGAAAACTGATTGTATGCAGGGGATAGGACTGCTGAGTTTGCTATGTTCCTTTTCTATAATTTGCAAATATATAATTTCAGCAGCCATAATGCTCCAGTGATCTCATTTCCAAAATAATAATTACTTCTAAAATAATCCTACCTCTAGAAGTTATCACATTCCTGCTATTAGGCAGGCTTCATATACCTTTAAACTTCTGAATCAGAAATGAATCACTTTCCAGCACCAATAAAACAAACAAGGTCATTGAAAAAGGAAGGAGGAGGTTCGTTCGCTAGTGATCCTTGTACTTCAGTTTGATTTATGTAACCCCCTGCATCTCTTTCATCTCACTCTGAAAAAAGAAAAAGAAATCTTTCCTGATCCCTTTGAAGCCCGAGCTCCTTTTCTGCCTATGATGTGAGTGGATGCCAAATATAAAAGAACTTCCTAAAATGGGGAATAGAGGAGGAAGCACTTCCCCATCCCATTTCAGGCCTCCTTCTGATGCCTGAGATTGGGAGATGTGAGCATCGTAACCCTTGTTTATCAGAGTGGGACCCCAACTTTGAAACTAGGTCATATTCGCATAGCTTTGATTCTATGGAGATTTCTTTTTCTGCTTTAATTTCTTTTCCTTTCAGTCTCAGGGATTTGGGGATTGATGAAAGTCTCAGAGCAGGATTTTAAATAGTTGATTAAACAGCAATCAGCAGAGAGAACCAGCTATGAAGCAATCCTCAGAGAATAGGCCAGGATTCTCTGTATCTATACGATATTTCTGTTTTCCATTTTTTCTGCTAAAGTCACTATACAAACTCCTTTAGAGTCCAGGGACATTGGGGAGATGGGGGAAGAGAAGACAATAGAAGCAATTTCCATTCATGGGAAGGAAGCTTTTCAAAGTATAGTTGAAACAGGATAAATAATTAGAATAACTGAAATAATCACAGGGATCAATGCTTTTTATTCAAAGTACTAAAATTTGTCTGTTAAAAAATATGAACTCAATAGTTATTTCTTGCATTTCTTGGACTTCTCACTTTAGTGGCCAAGAAACAAAGTAAAATATCCCCAGTGCATGGAGACACAGATGAAGCTTTCTGCTTGGGTGGCTGGCAACAATTTAAGGGATCTTGAAGTGAGGGGCTTTCATTTACCAGTGAATGAAATGCCAAAGATTGCTGTCGATCTAAGCTATATAGTTACTATTAGATCTTCCTTTACTATAACAAAATACAAAATGTGTGAAATGAGATACTAAAATGTTACTTAACCTCCTCTCTCCATTTAATTACCCTCTTTTGCCTTGGTCCAACAGATTCAATAGCTGTTGATTCTATTTCATAAGCCATAGCAATTGGGAATGGGCAGCATCTACTCAGAAACATTTTGAAATTCCTGAAATATTTAGCTTTCAGTTCAGTCCAGTCCAGGCTTACCTTTTTCTGTTTTAAGGCTGCTCAAATGGGCTTTTAATATGTTCCAATACATCAGGACAGTACTTGGTTGGGGAAAACTGCTTTAGTTTAGTCCCTTTACCTTGGGAGCTATAAAGAATTATGATATAGATAATATTGTTCTCAGCTGCTTTCTGGTTAGTAAAGTTAAATCAAACTTTAGTAAATATAACTATTAGTTTCTGATAATCACATTTAGGAGTGCAAAGGTGCTGGGTGTGAGTACCAAATATACAACTACTGTTTTAAAATTACAGCTTATTTAAATATTGCTTTGCTTGTGTGAAACACAATTAAGAACTCCTCTTCCATTTCTCCTTGAGAGTGGAAAATAAATGTATATTTGTATGTAGTATTATTCTGCGTATGACAGCAATTTGCATTTTTGAGACAGAATGGTTGCTACAGGCAGATGGGAGAGCAATTAATTTTGTAAATGGGATACCTTATTTTACAGGCAATTAATTTTAATTAGTAGTTAATAATTCATATAATAGATTTTTTTTACCAGGCCCTTCCCCATTCCTTTCTTTCCATTATTATTATTATTATTATTATTATTATTATTATTATTATTATTATTATTATTATTATTGTTGTTGTTGTTGTTG
>JANHGC010006396.1:49352-62723 GCA_027560395.1 Boaedon fuliginosus | reverse complement strand
TCCGGTCTCCACCATGCAGGCCTAGGGGGGGGGCGCATATGGTGGGGGCACTCACACTGCATTTTGGGGGTTCGTGCACATGTATGTGGGCCCCTACACCCTGTTTTGGGCCTGAGAGGCCTCCTGAACCAATCTGGAAGCCAAATATGGGGGGGGGGCAGGCTCATGCACAGGGGACACAGCAGATGTGGGTGCGCATGCACTGGGCACTTGCATTGCATTTTGGGGTTGCGGGCATGCACTTTGGGCACTCGGCACCAAAAAGGTTAGCCATCACTGCACTAGACCCTCAACAGACAGGGGCAAAGTCAAGATGAGGAAACTTCCCTTCCATTAGTCACATCCTGAAAATCCAAGAATTATTTTAAACTTGTGTTCTGAAAATGCAAAGACTGAAATGATGGATTTTCCATTCTTCATAATTATAAATTCAGAATTGTCTCTGTTCTAGAGAAATAAATCCTGCCCAGTTGAGTGGATCTTGCTCTTGTTTGGTTAAGGCCTGAGGAAGCCGGTCTCAAGAAAAATCAGCTGATCCATCATTGGAAAAAAATGGAATGCATATCCAAGCTAAACACACAGAGGTTGAGTTGGGCTGCTGTTTCTCTACACACCCTGAGCTAAGAACTAGCCAAACAAATCTTAGCATTAAATGCCCAACTTCAGTCCATACACTTTAGTGTGCCTTGCAAACCCAATACATTCAGTTCATTTCTGCATTCATAAATTAAATGTCTATGGAGATTCACAGCCATCCAGGTCATGGTTGTCCCAAAGGTACTTTTTCAACTGGACTTTTCAGTTGCCTCTTGAAAAAGCATAATTTAAAATAGCTCATGTAGGTGATTCGCAGTCTCATAGATGTGGGGTAGGAGAGAGACACCCCCCACATCTTTTCATTCACTGTGAATTATTTCATCTTCATTACAATCACATCATAAAAGAAACAGTCAAAACAGATGGTAGTTTTTGGTTTACATATATTGTGGGGAACCTCAATGGAAACCAGAAAGTAGTCATAATGAATATCTAAAGGCAAAGTTAGAAAATAGAGCAGATCCAATTTGAATCCCTATGCAAAATATGTTAATCTGCTTCAGAAATGGCCTTTTAAGTGACCATTGCCTGAATGTCTGAAGTATTTCCTGTGAAATCAAAGTCCCGGCACCTTCATTACAAAAGCTTCAATCGCGGGATCTGCTCAAAAACACGGAACTGATTCATTAGCGCCTTTAAACCGGGTGAAAGAAAAGGTTTCTTAAGCTTTCGAGATCGCGCCCCAGCGCAAACCTGGTTTGATGCTCTGTTTCTGGCCAAATTAATGAAGACGGTTTCAGGAGTCTAGCCAAGCCAGAGGCCAATGCTTTTATATTATATTATAACCCGAAAGACTCCCTCGATTTTATTTCCATTTCAAAGAGAAAACGGGCCAGTTTTTCTAACCGGGATCCCGAAGTACACCGCACCGCCTCCAGTTAACTGGGCCTTAGGGGGTGGGAAATGGGCTCATTCCTATAAATTCACTTTTATTTCGCCATAAAGGGTTTTTGAGAAGCGCAAGTGCAGCGTCCTCCTACAGAAGGGTTTTCCCGAACCCCCACCCCCCCAACGGTTTAACTTGCCATCTTCCTTTTGGGCTCTTCGTTTATTAACCTCCTTTCAAGAAGTCCTTCGCGATCCCTTTCGCTCTGTGGCCATCGGAGCGCGCACAACCCCCGGTCCCCCCCCGCGCGCCCCCGGGATTGACGCACATCAACTAGATGGCCGCGGAGACAATAAAGGCTTCCTGTGGCAATTAACGGTGCTCAGACCTCCGTATCTCGTTATTTGATAGACAGTGAACTTGGCGAAGAAGCAGGCCGGGTTCATTCAAATGTCACGGTCCGGGCTGTAGGTCGCCTGCAGGTCAGCGCCTGGGAAGGCGCAAGTGCCCCGGGGTCATGCCCTTGTTTTCTGGTGGCTGCAAAACCGCAGACGCGCCCTGCCAAAGGGGCATCCGTCTCTCCCCCCCTTCTCCTCCTCCTCCTCCTCCCCGCCCCCGCCATTAGGCGGGCAGGCACGTAGCTGGAGGTGGATCCCGTCGGCTTTCACCTCGCCGGGGCGCTGGGATTATCTAGGTCAGGCGGAGCGGCGGTAGAGAGCAAAAGTGGGCACGGCGGGGGGGGGGTAAACTCCACCAAACACAAAGAGCCCACTTGGGCAAAGAGATCGCGTGGTTCCACGATCCCCGCCCCTCGCTCAGGCAAGATTAGGTCCCTTTCCGGTCCAAGAGGCACCCCGCACGCACACAGACCCTTAGAAGTAGGGTGTGGGAGGAGGGAGCCGAATTGCCCCGGGTGTCCCTTGTCCCGGAGGTGTCCTATTAAAACCAGCATTTGTCCCAACGGATGAAGATGCGAACTTAGGAGGGAAAATAACTTTCCACGAAGAGACTGTTCTCCACTTAGACCAGTTTGTTTAATGACTGGTCGAAGTTATAACAGCAGTGAAAAAAAGATCATTTGCCACACTTAATGACCTTTGCAGCATCCCCGTGATCACAATTGGGATGCTTGGCAACTGGTTCATGCTTACAACGGTTGCAGTGACCCCGGCTCACGCGATCCACCTTTTGCGACCTTCCGGCCAGCAAAGTCCGTGGGGAAGCCAGATTCACTTAACAACCGGGTTTCTCGTTTAACAACTGCAGCGATTCGCTTAACAAATGTGGCATGGGAAGATGTAAAATGGGGCATATTTTACACTTCGCAACATAATGGTCGGGCTTAACTGTGGTTGTAAGATGAGGACTACCTGTACAAGTAAGGATCCTGGGCAGGAGTTGTTTCTGGGTCATTATTTCACTCACTGCTGCTTTACAAGTTTTCTGGTCAGATTCGTTGCCTGTTTAAGCCTCACTTCGCAAAGGTTTATTTCTAAGGTTATATTCAATATCGCAATATGGAAAACGTGTCGGACATTTCTACATAAGACAGATCGGCCCATTAGTTTTTCTGAGGACCGCAATACAAAGAAACTACAAATTTGGGGATGGGGGTGAGAGTTGAGGCATCCATAGGAAATAAAACATCTCCCACCGCTCCCCCAAAGTCTCGGCTGTTTCCTTCTCTTTCCCCCATTTCTGTGCACCATTCAGGATGTGAAGAGTTAATCCGCCACCAGGAGTCCTCTCTTCCCATGGCAGAGGCCAAGCTCTCACGGAGAGAAGCGCCGTTTCACTTGGAGGGAGTCCCAGAAAAGCGGGACAATTCGGTGTAAAACGTATCAAAAGGCCGGGCTGTGCGGTGCGCCTCTTGGTTGTCCAATTCCCAGAGAGGGGAAAGGCTGGAGCAATTAATGCGAAGGGGGTCGGACTAAATACACTCTTTTTGAGTTGGCGGTTCTGTTCTTAGGCGGGAGCGTCTTGGTGCGACCATTGAAGACAGATTAATGATGCATGATTTACGAAGAGACCTGGACCTTACGCTTCCTTTGTCACATTTCTGGCCGGCAGCCTTTCCCCCTTCCTCTTTTTAGTGTTTATCTCCCGAAGGACCCCGGAGAAGCAGATTTATAGGGAAGGGGTTCTATGTCTGCCCGAAAACTACCCTTCGGATTTGGAGGTTGAGGGTTTTAAACCTGTTTCGTTTCAGACCTATACCGAGCCTCACGCTAGACTGGTTATTAATTGTCCCCTAAACGTTTTGACTTGGACGACGGGGATTTGCGGGGTATTGACCGACCATCCCTCTCAGCTGAGCACTACTGAAGCTGGAGGAGAGAGTTCTCCATTTTCGATTTTCTTTATCCCTTGCTTTTTCTTAAAGACGCGACGCCTAATGTGAGATTTGCTCTCTTCCACAGTTCTGTTTGTGGAATAAGAGAACGTTAGTCCCCCCCTGAGTCGTCCCCCCACCCACTTTCTGGCTCTTAACGCCAGCCTTAATGGGTCCTTTTCGCTTTTTTTTTTGCAGGGAGCAAATCCCCCGCAATTGGGGGAATCGGTGTTAACAGCAACAACAACGTGAACCAGGAAGAGCAGATGGCCGAACCCGCCCCGGTTTCAACGATCTCCGCTGAAACACTAGAAGGACGAACTCCCGTTTCTCACTCGGGGCTAGGAGGGGACCGCCGCCTCCTGGATCGCCTTCCTGCCTTCTTCCCACTAGGATCGCCTTCTTCTTCTGCCATCCCTCTCGAGGCCGAGGCCGCCGGACGCGAGTGAAGGGCAAAGGCGAACCCGCTCCGCAGGACCCCCCCGTCCTTCTCCAGCCGCCGCTTCGGATGAACAGGGTGGCCGCCCGCCTTTGGCCGAGCCCCCCCCCTTCCCACCGTCCTTAAAGGAGGGAAGTCTCCAATCGCGGATTATTTCTTGGCTTCTGCTCTCTGGAAGGGAAACGTCGGCGGCGATCTCGGAAGGGAGGGTCGCCCCCGAGAGGCGCCCTTCGAAGCGATGAACTCCTCCTGCGCGGCGAAACATCCCCAGCCCGCGCCGACTCCCAGGAAAAGCGGGCGACCTGGCCGCGTTCAGAGCCGAAGAGGCCCCACCTAAAGCGCCACACAACAGAAGGCAGGCCGGTTGCGGGGATGGGTGGGGCGGAGAGCGAAGAACGCGGCACGTTTCGCAACCCATCGGGGACTGGGGGGGGGAGGGGAGAAATCAACCCCCGATGGATCCCGTTGGGTCCAGGCCGCGGCTCTTCCGCCCCCGCAGTCGGTTCCCGGAGCGAAGAAGTCGAGGCCGGGCGAGGCAGAAGCCACTCGTGAGAGCGCAGTTCTTCCTGGCGGCGGCGTTGCTCCTGAGCGGTGCCTTCGGGCTGGATCGTCCAGGCACAAGTCTTAAAGGGATCGGGCGATCTTCCAAGGGCGGCGCCGGGAGGGAGGGAGGGGGGGCTGCTGGTTCCAGTTCTCCTCCCGAGGTCGGTAAAGCGCCTCCCTACCCCCGGCTCGATCGAGGGAAGTCGTGCGACGCTGCCGGCAGGGATGTGGCTCATCGACAGGTGGAGAGGGCGCGCGCGCAAAAGAGCCCGCGCCCGTGGAATCGTTTCCCTCAGGAAAGCGACTTCTGGGGAAGGGGAAGGGGCGAGACCAGCGGGCCTCTGGCTGCACAACCCCCCCCCTCCTCACTCTCCCCCGCTGCCTCGGTTATTGGGCGAAAAGGAGGCCTTATGTCACTTCTCTTCACCGGCGAAACCCGAAACTGAAGTGTCCGGAAAGGCGCTCCAAAACTCCCTGAACTGGGCCCTGGTTGGGTTCTGGAGTCCAGCGCCCCGCTGCCAGGCCCGGCCCGGCCCGGCTCCCGCTCGTTTCCCGGCGTTTGTCTCTGCGCATTTCTATGCATAAAATCCCCTCGGCCTGCCGGAGTTGGGTAGGGAAGCAGGCAGCCGGCGGTCTCTCGCGTTCTTCCCGGCCCTTGTTCCCACAGAAATGAGGCTGCCGAGCGCCGCTCCGTCCGTCGGAGCGGGGAGGGGGGGGGCGGGCTGCGAAGGCGCAACCTTTTCCCGCCCGCGCCAGTCAGGGGCGACGAGGAGCCGCGGCGCTGGCGCGTGTTTACCTTTGGCCACCCTAACCTTTCTTCCGCCCCTCGCCCCCCCCCCTCGCTGACCTGCGGTTGAACCTGCGATTAACAGCGCTTCGCCGGTTCGAGAATCTGCTGCGTCTCTTCTTGCTGCTGGGGAGGATTCTTCTTCCTCGCGGGGCCCCGAACGTAAAGATAAAACTCCTGTTTGGTGAGGTGAACCGAAGGCCAAGGATGACTTTTTCTAAGCGAGGAGAGACCGAAGGCCGCGCCTTGCCTCCCTCAGCTGCTCACCGCGCCGAGAGGCGGTGAGGGGGGCGCCCACCAGCGGGATTGGCGGGTCTGGGGATTTGACCCCCCAAAACTCAATGCTGGGCCCAGCAAAAGACCGGAGATGGGGCGGGGAAGGGAGAGGGAGCCAAGCGACCCAAAACTTAAGTCGTCCCGGTGTCTTAATACTTCCAGATTTTAGCCTTTTAATTTCCTTCATTTGTTTCTGCCTTCGAATCAGGGTCAATTCCTGGTGACTGCTGGATAAGTCCCTGCATTTCATCTCTTGGCGAGATTTTTCAGAAGTGGTTTCGGGTCGCCTCTTTCCTAGGGCTGGAGAGAGTGATGGGTCCAAGGTCACCAGGCCGGCTTTTGCCTCGGGTAGAACTAGACCTGTCTCCCGCTTTATTTATTTATTAGATTTATATCCCGCCTCTCTTCCCCGGTCAAGGGGGACTCGAGGCGGCTTTAACCAATACACCAGCCTTGATCTCTAGTTTAGGTGGGTAAAAAAAAAGAAAAGGTTAGATTTTATTTCTCTGGAGGGTGTGTGTGTGTATATGTGTCACAAAATCTTATCCATCAGATGAAGATCTGTCGAGAGATCCGGATCTGATGGCTTTCCCATTTCTGGACACCCCGTACTCTCCCTTTTCCCAAGGCTCTCCTTTGCGAGAATGGGGATCAGGAGACGATGAGTATGAAGGTAATTAGCAGAAAACTTGGCCGACTCGATCTCAATAGGTTACAACTATTGGGTTCGAAACCAGATCAAAGCTGAAGCCGGGTGGAGCGGATCCCTACAGAGATATCTCCCTCCCATCAGAGCCATGAGGGGAAGGGGATTAACAACACCAATCTAATTTAACAGCGTGAAACTTATTATTGATTACTTCATTATTTACATAGCCGCATCAGAGGGCTCCACAGATCGGTAAAGAACAAACCCCCAGAGACAGACAAGGTCGGATTAGTTTCCGGAGAAACGACGAAGCCTTTCCATAGGTGTTGGTTAAAGGTAGTTATGGACATGAAAAACGGTAGAGAAGTCTAGCGTTGATCAACTGCAAACCATCTCAGTTAAAAAATCAATCTTCTTGTCTGCAGGAGGTTTGGAAGGTTGTAGTAGAATGGCTAAAAAACCTGAGCAAAGTTCCCAGTTCAACAACATTCATCAGTTGAGGTGTTAAGAAGAAAACAGCGAGACCAAATGGACCTCGTGGCACCAGAATGAAATTAGATTAACTCGGGAACGCCACACGTCTTTAGATAACAGCAGGCCGGAGTTCAGCAAGTCCTGATCTCGCGCCTCGCTTCCTTGCCATGCCCGAAAAAGTGTTGAGATAAATTGCATTTCTGCATATCATGCAAAACGCAAACGGGGCCGGGTAGGGAGAGGGTGAAAAACCCGAGGGCAGGCGGCGAAGGTGACTTTAAGTCCAAATAGTTTGACTCGAGGAAATTGCCAACGATTTAGCTGCCAGCAATGCTCAGGATTTTCACAGGTAATTATTATTCACGGAGGAATTTCGCAACCTCTGGAGTGGGGGAAAATACTTAAGAGGGATAAAACTTTTTAAGAATCTGATCGAGGAGATCCGGACGGATCCTACAACCACGAAACTCACTGGGTGACCTTGGGGCAGTCCCGCCGCTTTTCCGAAACGCCGACCCATTCGGAGAAACTAGGACGGAATGGGGTTCGTAGGAAACGGGATCGAGCGCTGGTCAAGTCTGCAGGTCACGATCCAGTCGATATTTTATTTAGAAGTGACCGGATCAGCTTCCTTCTTCCTTTCCTTCATAACACAAATCATTTTTGCTGGGATGCATCACAGGGGCTGATAGGAGGGTAAAATGAACGGAACCAATACTTTCCAGGAATTGGTTTATTTTTTTAAGTGTATAATTTGGAACTCCACGGTCTGAGGTTACTGTGCGAGAAAGGGCATTTATTAGGAGACCGCGGCTCCGGTTTCTCAGTAGGCTTAAATTTACAGCGTCATTTCCAGAAGACGCTAGGCCTGTTTAATCAAATCAGATCTTTATTGTGGTCATAAACCAGCATCAATCTGTTATTTGGTTGCTTGATCGTGGCTTACCTCTTTTGCGAATAAACCTGGTTAGTTTATAGTGCTATGTATTTTGGATACCCAGAAGAAAATTAATTTGCGTGAAAAGAGTAAATTCGTTCGAGGTTCAAGCCTTTCAACACCCGGATGATATTAGGGGAAAAAAAATCTACTGAAGCGTTTCAGTTGCTGAAATTTGGTTTAGCCTCGTTTGTGGCCCCCGCCGCCCTTGAGAGAAGCTGGTTCTCCGGGGAAGAATCGAAGCAAAATTCATGGCCTTGAAACGAGACTAAAGAAAGTCTAAAGCCAGCATTGCAGCTCAAATTAGCTTTCCCTATACTGACTGGGGATTATGGGGGTTGTGGTATCTGAAGGGCCGGAAAGCTTAACGTTATAATTCTTGAATTCAACAGGCTGCCGCTTAAAACCTAAAAAACGGGCTGCCTTCACGATGGGCTTCTCAGAAGCGGACAATTGCCCGAAAGGTTCTCAAGACCCTCTGTGGAAGCCAGGACCTCGGAGTAAACAAGGAGTAGGAAGGGGCTACCGCGCTGTCCTTGAATGAAGGGCCAAAATCACTTGCCCTTCACGCATGGCCGCCGCGCAGGGCTTCTTCTGAATAAAGACCCCTCGGGATTTTGCTGAGCAGCCCAACAACCAGGTTCTTCCCTCCGCTCTTGAGGCTGTGTCACCCGCTTAAGCCTTAACCCTACATCTACCGTAACTGCCCGAGTTTACACCCACGCTAAACCATGCCAGAGAACGTGCGAACCCAACCAGGGAATATTCCGAATCAACGCTGCTTTAAAAGCTTTACCCTGTTCTACCTGGGTTTCCCAGGCCCTCGGTTAGGCGCCGTTCCTTGGGCTTGGTTTCTAGTTTATTGACACCGGCAGAAATCGGAGAGAGGGCGGACTCCCCAGTCGAAATACTGAGGATGGCACAGAACCGGTGGGTCCTGCCAGCAAAACGGGCGAACGAACCGCCGCACCTGCTTCCCGCGCAGCCCGGAGAGGCTCCAGAGAGAGAGAGAGAGATGCCCGATCTCTCCAGGTGTGAAGAGGGCGGATTTCAGAGCAGCCTACTTGGGATCGGAGCTGCAATGAGAATCTCACCCCTCGTCCATCCCCGATCCAGATCCCAGGGCCGGGAGCTGATCGCCCGGAGCTGTTGGCCGGCCCGAGTGACAGGAGACCTCGCCGGCTTCGGGCCCGCGGTTTGGCGAAGGGGCGGGGACGGGAAGGGGCAACCCCTCCCCACCCTCGAAAGGCTTGAAGCCAGGGCAGGGCGGGGTGGAGGAAACGATGGGGCGGAGCCTGCTGGCCACCAGCAGCAATTAAAGCTGAACTTTGGATGAACTAATTGATCGTCCGGACCAAGGTAAAGTGGGCAGCGACCTGGGGGCGAGGATGGGTATAAAAGGGGTCCCCGTAGCGGGGCTTAGCCCTTGCGCTCCGTCGCTCGCAGAGAAGGAAGGCCAGTGCCCGGTCCCGCTGCCTCCGCTCCAGCCGTGGGAGCCAGCATGGGCTTCTCCTTTCTGCTGGCCAGCGCCCTGGGCACCCTGCTCCTGGTGCCGCTCTTGCTCTGCCTGGCCGCCACGAAACTCTGGCACTTCTATTGCCTGCGGGGCCGCGATCCCTCTTGCCCCTTGCCGCTGCCGCCGGGCACCATGGGGCTGCCTTTCCTGGGCGAAACTCTCCAACTGGTGCTGCAGGTAAGGCGAGGAGGGCGGCGTGCCCCGCGACCGCTCGGGTGGGGAGCCCCCGGGGACCCGATCCAAGCGCCCGGGCTCCACTCCACCGCTTGCCCCCCTTCTTTCCTTCCCAGCGTCGGAAATTCCTGTCGATGAAGCGCCGGCAATACGGGCCCATCTACAAGACGCACCTCTTCGGGAGGCCGACGGTGCGGGTGATGGGGGTGGAGAACGTGCGGCACATCCTCTTGGGGGAGCACCGGCTGGTGGCTGTGCACTGGCCGGCTTCGGTGCGCATCATCCTGGGCTCTGGCTGCCTCTCCAACCTCCACGACGGTCAGCACAAGCATCGCAAGAAGGTAAGCGGGTTGGGAAAAGGGCGCCTTCCCTTCCCGTGGCAAAGCAGCCCCGGATCCGGCCGGGGGGCGAAAGGAGGTCGGCCTCTGGCTACCCTAAAGGCGGAGGAAGAGGAGATGCATTTGTGTGTGTGTATGCAGGCATATATACATGTACGTGTGTGTGTGTATGCATGCATGCATACACGCATACATGCTTTGTGTATGCATGCATGCATACAGTGTGTGTGTGTGTGTGTGTGTGTGAGGGACCCTCCTATTCAGCGGACCGATCTGCTTCGGAGCAAACGGGCGGTAGGGCTCGTTGTAAAAGGAGAAGGGGAGAAGGAAAGGGGAACCCGTAGAGGAGGATCTTAAAGCACATCTGGGGAAGGTCTTTGCCCCATAAAACAGGCTCCCATAAAATGAATGGCGCCTTTGAGAACTCTTTTTTCCAGAAGCAACGGGGGCAATCTAGAGGCCATAAAGAGGGTTTGGCGCCCGGACCCTCCCACACCTTTAAGACCTACGACGAAACTCCTCCCTCCCCTTTCCCCAAAGTATTTCTTTTCCTTTCAAGTGGTTGGGCGGTGTGCCAAAAAAGGGCGTGCAGTCCGGGAATATGAAAGATGGGAATCGCTTTCTGTGTCTAGTTGAATTCAGCTGGATTTTCATTTCAGTATAGGGACCCAGGGCTGTAATCTCATTGTTCAAGCCGTTTGGATTCAGCTGGTTTTTCTCTAATCATACTGCAACTTTTGTTGCCCCCCCCCATGAAACACTTATTGTGCTCAGAATAATCTCCTACGCGCGTCCCAATCATGAAAAAGGTCCAGCTGTAGAAAACGAAAGAGAACCAAGTACTATTCATCGGATGGAGACTTTGGGGGCAGGTTTAATCATTCAGCCGCAGCCTCCAAACCTTCACCAAACTGAGGTGGTTCATAATGATACGACCTCCTTTTCCGTTGTCAGGTCGTCATGAAAGCCTTCTCCCGTGAAGCCTTGGAGCGTTACACCCCAGTCATCCAGGAGGAGGTGTGTGCTTGCTTGAAGCGATGGCTCTTGGCTAGTTCTGCTGGGGGCTCTTGCCTATTGGTATACCCAGAGGTTAAGCGCCTCATGTTCCGGATTGCAATGCGCATTCTCCTGGGATTCCAGCCCAACGAGGCCGGCTCCAAGAGTGAGCAGCAGCTGGTGGACACCTTTGAAGAGATGATCCGCAACCTTTTCTCCCTGCCAATTTATCTGCCTTTCAGTGGCTTATATAAGGTAAAAAAAAAAAAAGCTTTGAAGCCTGGCTCTATTTTGCAAACTTAGGTGATGGGGTGGAAGTACTGTAGGGCAGGGTGTCTAAGGAGATTCTCAGAGCGGAAGAAGCTTCTTGGATGAGAAGCAAAATGTCTTCAAAGAAAAAAGCAGAAAGTCCAGTTGCTTCTTTAAAAAGCACCTTTGGGACCATAGGGCAGGCATTGGCCACTTGAAGACTTGTGGACTTCAATTCCCAGAACTCCCCAGCCAGCTAGGAATTGAAATCCACAGGTCTTAAAAGTTACCAAAGTTGGACACCCCTGCTCTAGAGGGAAAGCTGTCTTTCTCAGATCATGAACAGGCATGACAGGCAGTCCTGTCTTAAAAGACTCAAAACAATCCTCGCTCTGTTTCCAGGGTTTGAAAGCACGGGATGCCATCCATGCCAAAATTGAGGAGATCATTCGAGTGAAGTTGGCTGAGAGGGAGCCCTCCAATGGCTATAAAGATGTGTTGCAGCTGCTGATAGAGCACACCCAAAGCAGAGGGGAGCAGCTCAACATGCAGGTGAGTCTTTCAGCACCTGTCTGGAAGTCTCCGAAGTCCAATTCTTTGATGTGAATGATGACTGTCCTGCCTCGTTTTTCCTTTTGGTCGAACGGGAAAAGCTGGCTGGCTGGCTCTGAGTTGGGAGAAAATAATGTTCTTTGTGAGTCTTTCCGACGTTGTGTCCTCCGCCCAATTTTATATGCAAGTCTTCAGGATACCTGCTAATTTTAAATAAGGTTGAAGGAGAATACAACTGCCATGGCTGCACAACAGAGCCAAAAGTAATGGAGAACAGCTTCCTCCAGATAGACACTCCCGAAATTCAGTAGTAGGCTTGAGATCCAGAAAAGCTACATTTTATTGTGGGAGGGAAAATTAATTAGAAGGATACACTATTTCTTTTTTAGAACAGTGGTAGTTTCCTATCAGCTGAGTGGAGGTATATATTTCCAGGGGTCTAATCCTGAAGCAGATGTAGATGTTTGTTTCTTTCTTTTCAAATGTGTTTTTGAAAAAGTCTAATCCAGATGGAGATGTTCACTTCAATTAAATAACTCTTATCCTTACTACAGTCCAGAAGAGGGAATTGCTTGTCTTCGGTCTTCTGATGGATTCTGGGAGTTGGAGTCCACATGTCTTAAAGTTGCCAAGTTTGGACACCTCTGTGGATACAGTGGTTCCCAATCTGAAAAGCCCTGCTCAGTGAGCATTGAGCGGGCCACGCCCACCCACGCCCACCTAGTTGCAGCAACCTGGTTGTGATCACCCAGCCACACCTACCTGGTCGCTGTGAGTCATCAGAGTCTTACATGTAACTGGCCATGTGGCCCTCAATGAAATTGAATTTGACACCCCTGGCCTAGAGCTTTTAGGGTGGGTGAGAAATGTGTCAATAGTAACCAACCACATTTTAACCTATTATTTGAAACAGATGTATGGTTGGTTATGATTCAGTGACCCTGAGCCCAGCTTAACTATATAGTCCATGGGCCAATTAACCAATGGAAAGTCCATGGTCCTGAAATGTTTGCAATTGTATCAAAAGACATTTCTACACAATGCAAGAGTTGGAAGACATACTTCCCATTCAATATGAGCAGTTAAGGAATACTGATTGAGCATTTGGTTATGTCAGTCAGGCTCCCTGATGAGAACTCTTGGAGAAATATGCAGAGAGGGGATCAGGCTGGAGACAAAACTCAGTTCCCTAATGATATCTATTTCTAAACTTCAGTGAAGAAAGATATGTATGTTTAAATGGTCCCAATTTAGAGCTGGTTTAGGAGATGACCAAACGCACCATCTGGCAAAAGAATCACATGGCCAATATATTAAACTGGAAGTTATCTTTGCAAGCCCTTCCTTTCCATCAAGGACCATATAATCTTCAATGAGAAGTCTTTGCTGCAGTTTCTCTGCCTCATTGTTAACCTTCCTTATCCTGTCCCTGTCTCCAACCCCGCCCCCCATCTTTAATGGAATTGCCATTCAATTGTACTCCTTTACATTTATGTTTTCCTTGAGTTCCTTTACTCTGGCAAACAGCTTGTGGCCTTTCTACTTTCAAATTATATCACTGCCTTATCCAAACATCTTCACTATTAGCCAATCTTTCTTTGGCTGGTTTTTCCCCTTCCCCTCTAATCTCTAGTATCTTCTCTTCCATTATTACAGTCCTGCTCTTAGCCTTTCCATATTGCAACC
>JANHGC010006395.1:8909-25279 GCA_027560395.1 Boaedon fuliginosus | reverse complement strand
TCGAAGACCCCGGTCTTGGGAGGGGATCAGAGCGGTCCTGGGGGGCGGAATAGCAAGCAAGGATCTGAGGATAGAGGTCAATGGGGGGAAACAGAGGCGCTTTCCCTGGGAAGTCAGGAATCCCTGTTTTGTGACCAAAATGAGGGGTGGACATTTGTGGGGTCCTTGACGTGCTCTGAGATCAGTTGCTTTCTTATGGTTTCACTACCCAACAAGATGACCTCAGTGGGGAGTGGGGGTACGCGGAGAGGAGGAAGAGGTCTGTGCTTCCTCTGAGCTTGGGTGGTTTTCTTCCAGACGTTTCATGCCCCAACTGGGTAGCGTCATCAGTTCTAGAAGGGAGCGGGGTTTGCTGTCTGTTTATATGCAAGCTTGTCTCCTCGGGCATCGGTGGGAGTGTTTTTGGTCATTCTTTGGTTAGACTGTAGATAATTGTCTGAGTTGGTAATTCCTCCTACCAAATTCCTTTAACCTTATCAAGGAACTATCCAAGAGACCAACCCCTCCTAGCCTTGATGATGTTAGCTAGCTGGGTAATGAAACGTCTGCGAGAAAACCGCCAAGCTCAGAGACCCCGCAGTCCCTTCTCCTCCTCCTCTCTACATACCCCACTCCCTTCTAGCACTGATGACGTTCCCGAGTTGGGTCGCGAAACGTCTGCAAGAAAACCCCCAAGCTCAGAATCACCCAGGACCCCCTCAACTCAGCCCTGAGCTATAAACATCCTTTATTATCATTGTAAGCGAGGGGAAAACGTAGTTTTAACAGTCTAAAGCCAAGCTGAATACAAGGGGTATCAGGAAGCATAAGAACCTGCACATTTGTAGACTTGCAATTTTTGGTATCTGTGTGGGTTTGCGTTATCTTAGCATTGTGAGAAAAAAAGACTCCAAGGTGTTTGATATACAAGGCAGGCAGACCCAGCCTTTCAAAGAGGTAGAGTATGTGCATTAATTAAAACTTTCTCTAACTAAAATGAAGCAAAGCTGGATTACATAATGCCAAACCTCTTTACTGAAGAAGCCAAGATCAAATCTTAAAAAATATTCCCTTCTCATGTTATTTTTACTTTAAAGTAGTTTTTTTAAAATCTTTTGCCCTTGAACTGCAATTCCCATCATTGTTGTCTGCATTTATTCTGATTTATTCTGATTGCCTTTGGAAGAGGATTTATACCTCCAACAAAGGCACTTGATTTGGAAATTCCATCCCTGTATACACAGCCATGATATATACAGGATCCTCTGGATTAGATGCTATGGAAATAACTACTAAAGTCTCCTTTTAAAACTTCCAATTGTAGATTTTTCCATACAACAAATTTTCTTTCCATGAAGTTGTGTATGAAACGTCATGGCAATATTTAAGATTGCCTGCAAATTTGTCTCAAATTTCATTTGGGATAGCCCGAATGTCTTTGGAGAATAGAGAAGATGGTTCCTAAGTCAAGTCTACAGAATCAGGCTCATTTCCCATCTAGCCCAATATGGACTATACTGATATCTAGATGGTTTCCACAACCTCCAGAAAAGCTCTGCCAGGTAATTTGCCATCTGTCCTTTTAAAAAACATTCATTCTTCCCCAAAATGAGGGCCTCACCTAACATTTTTCATGCATATACAAACTGCATGTAAATAAATTTTGAACATGGGATTTGGAACTTCTGTTTCAACACTCTGAATAATGTAACTTGTTCACAGCGAAGTGCTTCAAAAATGGCATTTCTTGGATGCAACTTGGAAATTTGTATTTTTCCTTGATATATAAAATGTTAATATTGTCTAGTTGGGGCCCAAGAATTCTTATCAATATGCTTATTTGATATTTCAAGCATTATTTGATCTTTCAAGTATTAAGGACCGTATGCTACTATTAGCAACATGTGGTGTGGCATGGTTTTGTTTCTCTTTCTATTCTTCAAGCCTTCTTCCTCCTGATTATTATTCATTTTATTATTCCCTTTATATCTGCTTTCCACTGAAGGCTCAAGGTAATCTTGAGGGATTTTCTATTTTATCCTCGTAACAGTCCTCTGAAATAGGTTGGAGTGAAAGATATTGACTGTCTCAAAATCATCCAAGGTGCCATTTCAAAGTTAAAAGGCCATTTCAAAATTAATCTGTAGGAATGGAACAAATAATTGAGAGCCCAGTTTGAAATTTTCAATTCTGTTTTAATACACATTCATTGTAAGAAAAATATTACATTTATGCTCTTATATATTGCTCTTTGTCTTGTTCAGAAAAAAATGGGATATAGCAGCATAATAACAAGACAATTTAAAACTGGCTAACCACATTTTTTTCTACATTTCCACACTGTGAATTATACCCTTATGTGCACTCTCTGTGAGTTGAATTGCACCCCTCTGTAGTGTGTGAAACTGCGTGTATGTGTGTGTTTATACCCCTGTGAGTATGCATCTCTGGCTGTATATGTCTAATGCTGCTTGCTATGTCCTTGTGAAGGTTAAATAAGAAAATTGGAGTAGTAACTGGCACACTCCGTCAACAGGATAAATCTAGCAGAGGCTGATGAAACCTAAGCCCTTGCACAACTCCTGCCAACTAAACTGCCCTGACACTTACTGATCCTTTTGTGGTGGGTGCTAGGTAAGTGTGATTGTGATTCATAATGCCTCTTCAAAAAGAAAGCTTCAGATTATAACAGCTTTATATTTTCAGGCAACCTGAGAATGAGGCAGCACAGGAAACTTTAAAAATTGCAAAGCAGGTTTCAGGGTAGCAAAAGGTGGAATAGCAAACTAATGAATTAAAAAATAAAACAAATGCTCAGTGTTCTCTCTCTCTCTCTCTCTCTCTCTCTGTTGATGGGTCGGTGGATAGGGTGTCTGTGCCTCATCCTATTTTCCTATGTTTACTTACTTTATGAAAAACTATTTTGGAAGGGAATCAAGGGCAGGAAGAAACATTTATCAATTCTCTTTTGCAAATCCTAGCAATCCATCTAACCCCATCTGTTTCCTATCCCTAACCCTGAGCAGTCTTTCTATTCCCAGAAAACATTCCAAAGGAGAGAGGCTGTTTCCTGCTATTGTCTTCTCCTTCTGCCTTCTCAGTTTCACCTTGCATGTTTTTTCAGACCACTAAAAAAGGAAATACTGTTAGTAAAACTGACTCCTGTCTATTTTCATTAGCAGGAGTATCCTCTGAGCAGAAACCTACTTAAGGGAGATTGGGATTCAAATGGGGGTTGTTTTTCTCATATATGCATAATCAAGCCACACAACATGAATTTAGAGAGAAAGGAAAATTTAACCTAGTCTTGCCCAAATACATGGGATTTTGAGAAGATCCAAAACTGCTATACACCTAGAAATTGCCAAGAGTCTTTGTACATGCACCTAATTAGTTTACAGACCAAAGACACTCTTTGTTTTCCCCTTTATGAATTTAAAGTGAACACTAAATTAAGAGTTGCTCTACTGTATAATTGTGCCAAATTCTCACTGTTGCAATTCCACATTGGCATTATTTCAAGTATAGATTGTGTAACTCACACCAGTCCAGAGAATGTGGGTTGTGTAATCACCTACAAACAGCATTTCAGATTAATTGTGGATGCCATTGAACAATCTGTTAAAATAGGATTATTTTATCGGCCTCACAGAACATGAGGAGGGAGGGGATTTCCCAAAACACATACACAAAAAGAGTTTTAAAGCATAGAACCCCCCTCCCTCAGAGAAGCTCTGTCAGCTAATCCATGTCCACCTAGTTTCCCAAAATCTTTTAGCAAACCCTCTTGAGATGTTCTTACTAGAGGTGCAGACTCAATTGATTTTGGAAACCTGCGAGTAACCAGTGCAAAAATATTAGAAGTAGTGCTGCCCTGCAATAGTATGACTGATTCAACAGCAGCACATCTTGGACCATTGCTTCTAGAGAATAAGGAAGAGGAGCTTGATGGAAATATGCAAGAACTGTTACCTAAACAAAAGGATCTGAAATATTTTAAAGTCCAAACCAGCCAGATAACATTCATAACCAGCTCAGATAGACACCTCCCTAATTCATTTAAGTGTAAGAAAGAGGACATGTAGCACCATAAGACTTGAAAATTGTGTGATTATATCAGTCTCAATAAAAGTAATTATAGACATCCTGTGAGGCTGATTTGCTCTACCTAATGGGACTAGCAACTTCTGTCTTCAAATGTTGCAAATATTATCCCAAATAAATGTTACAGTAATCCAGATATATTGAGATTATGACATCAATTACCAGAAATCTGGGTCCAAGTAGACATTTAACACCAGTTAAAGTTGGGTAAAGTTCCCACCACCAGCAGCCACAGCTCCACCTGTTGTTTAGGCCAGGGGGCTTCAACCTTGGCAACTTTAAGCCTGGCGGACTTTAAATTTGCTGGCTGGGGAATTCTGGGAGTTGAAGTCTGCCAGGCTTAAAGTTGCCAAGGTTGGAGACCCTGGTTTAGGCAGTATCTAAGAGTCCAAGAGAAGCTTCAGACAGCAACTTATGGTGGGGGCTTAAACTCATTAAGAGTTAACTACTGGACTGATGTCTCAGATGTTTATTGACATACAGCAATTCATCCTGGAGATAAGCATTTAGCCTGGGCTTATTTTACCTGAGACTTCGGATATTATTTCAAGCTTTCCAGAATATTCCTGACATGGCTTGGTGTGGTGAGATACAGTTCAATACCTTCAATGTGTTTATAATAATTCATACCAAACTGACACATTCTTTTCTCCCTTGGCTTCGTAAATCTCTTAAAATGTCACAAGAAAGAATACCAATATCACTTGAGTTTTTCTTTAAATACTTTTGCTCTTATTTTGTCAAAGACTTTAATAAGGATTACTATTAGAATTGCATTCACTTTCCACTCAAGCTCTCCCCCTCCCTATCCCTAAGGATCTCTGGGGCCATTCTCAAAACAGTTCAGGCTTTGGGTCTTCTTTGAGGGAACACTTCATTTGGTCTTACATTTAGGCTGAGGCACTATGCTGTTTGTGTTTCAAACATTTATGAGAGTCAACAGATAGTAATCTAAGGGCATTTACAAGCCTCCGATGTTAATTACTGCTGATTACTGCTAATTTAGACAAAATACCCATGTTAGTTGCATATTTTGCTTCAGATAATCCTTTCTACCTCACTCTCAGGTTAATGTAGAGACAACAGGGAATGACCTTGAAGGATAAAGGAAAGATCCATTTCCAAGGCAATGATCAGATAAATGCAGTTTAAATCCATTCCAAGAAATTAATCTGAGAAAATGCCTCAGATAGCCCCATCCCTAATTCACATGGAGATAAAATGAGAGAGTGGGAAGCACATTCAGACTTGCAAAATTCCGTTATTATAGCTGTTCTGTTAAAAGTAGTTTTTGACCGGTATGGCATTGATTTCTTGATCTACCCTTTCTGGCTGACACTTAATACCTTTTGAACACAAGGGATCAAAATGGAAATGCAAATAAAGGAAGTCTAAAATCTATTTTCAATAATTAAAACATTTTACTTTTTAAAAAAAATATTGATCTAATGATGATGGACATTCATGCCATGTTAGCAAGTGACAGCTGTCCATATAGAAATGCTGCAGGGGTTAATTTTGACTTCTAGTATTTCAGAATGAATGTGGAAATCATTGCCGAAGGCTAGTGCTTCTGGAGTACAACCAGACAATTCCAGATATTCCAAACCATTCTACTGTATTGTATTACTAAATGAAGCAGTGTATAGATACTTTGCTAATTAAGTTAGGAGAGGCAGATTCAAAACCAATGAATGGAAAGTAGAGATATATCATCTCTAGTTCCTAAAACAGTAAGGAACTGAGATAAATGAGATTTTCTTGGTTCTTCCAAACAGCAACCAAACCAATCTGATAAGAGGCACGTTATAGTGTTCCATTTTTTTTCTCATTGATGGTTTTTTTAAACAATAAAGAAATGAGAATATACTATGCCAGTGCTAAGTGGAAAAACTGTATCACTGCCTCTATAACAGGTCAACTGAATGGAAAATATTGTTTGGAATATTTCTTATGCCTTTTGTGCCCAGGATTTTGTGCCCAGCACTTCCACCCTTCAGAATTTTTTTCAGTAACCACCTAAAGAAGGGGTGTCAAACTCGATTTCATTGAGGGCCGCATCAGGGTTGTGTTTGACCTTGGGGAGCCAGGAGGGGCATGGCCAGGATGTGGCCAACTCAATGTCACTCATCGAGGCTCCATTTTCAGCCTACCTGGGCTCCATGTTCGGCCATGACAGCCTCCTGCAGCCCTCTGCCAGTGAAAACGGAGCTCGGGGAGTCCCTATGCGGCCTTCCCAAGATCCATTTTTGCTGGCAGAGGCACCATGGGCTGGTCCTTTGCTTTTTCCAGGGTGGTCTCACAGGCCAGAACTAAGCACCCTTTGGGCTCAATCTGGTCCATGGGCCTTGAGTTTGACACTCCTGACCTAAGGAATAACTCTACTAGACAGTTTACATGACAGTTTGGAAGCTACCACTAATTGGTATACAGTCAGGCTGGCATCTTTTTGTGGTCATGTAATCCGTCTTCCCTAATTGGCAATCTATAGAGATAGAAGAAGTATTATGGTTTAAAGTTTACCTCTATCACTTTAGTATGCAATATTGATACATATTACATAAATAAATTTCTCTTTTTACACATACAAAAGTTACAGTTGTACCATTTGTGCATTATTATCATTGATGAAATCTCTATGGGTCAAAAGTGGTGGAGCTTAAACCTTAAAAAAATAGATGATTTAATTCTACAGCAAAATATATTATATACATTTTCCATTGTAGGTTATTACTAAAAGTTTTCAACAGGAGACACTTACACTTCAAAAATAAAAAGGTTTTAAGTAACGGCAAGTTCTGTATCATTATCCATTTTTGCTTCTCTTTGAAATATCCCACTGTAATTGTTCCAGAAATAGTCACAGGCTTTTTTTCATTGAAGATCCATATCTAGAAGATCTTGAAAAAGTTTGATCACATGTTGTGGTTGGTTGCAAACATATTCCTCAAGTTTCAGCCCCATTTGTTTGTGCAAGCTTTTAGCCAGTTTGGAGACCACAGTTCTCACATTTCCACTCTTCCCAGGTAATACCCCATTACCAATCATGTTGTTCAGAAAATACCAGAGAACAGGAAGGATGTGACGTTCCACAACTTGAGGTTTCCGTGGATAAGCAACAACCACAAGACCTGAAAGCAAAAGATTGCAAATCTTGAAATAACAAGATTGGTGTTTCTCAACCTTGGCTGGTTGGGGAATTCTGGGAATTAAAGTCCATATAACTTCAATTGGTCATGGTTGAGAAATAGTGAACTAGATAGCTGGTCACTTTTTTCATTGCAGACATAGCAATGAAATTTGAAAAACTGTTAAGACAATTTCCTTTTCAATGAACAGCTGCTTACTTAGTTATGTTTGCAATTACAGTGGTACCCCGGTATTCATTGTTAATTGGTTCCAGGAGGTGCAATGAGTACCAGGAGGTGCGATGAGTACCAAAAACAATGAGTACCAAAAACATTTTTTCCCATAAGGAATAATGTAGTGAGTCACAAGGCAGCCGGCATTGACAAGTTCTAGCTTGTTCACTGAGTACCAAACAACGAGTACCGGGGGGAAATTTTCATATCCAAATGCACTGAGTACCAAATTCAATGAGTTTCAAAGTAGCTGAATAGCAAGGCACCACTGTACTCTCCTCAAATAAACATTAATTGTATTATGCAATTAAATAGATAACAGTAACTATCATTTATTTAAATTTTAGCCTAGTATTTTCCTATGTTGGTGTTAGGTGTACATCAGTACTTTTTATAAAAGGGAAATCTTTCAGGAGAATAATCAGCTATCTGCTCTAGTAATAGTAGCAGTTTTTTCCTTGTTGCTGTATTTCCTCCATTCCTTGATTGCTTACATAGGCAGTCTTTACCAATTGGATGGTATCAATGGACCATAGCAATAGAGTCATAAAGTGGTTTGAAGGGAGAGAGTGAACATGGGGTCATCTTTTCTAATAAAGTTGTCAACAGCTGAAATAAGATTTATAATAGAACAAGTACTCTTGCAGAATTGCTAAAATTCTTGAAATTAGTCCCCATGGAAATATCCATGGAAACTTCTTTCAAGTAATGGAATGTAAGGTATGATTGTTTAAACAAACTTCTCAGAGCTTTAGGCTACTATAATGTCAGTATTATTTCTATTTATTTGAAATTTTGACTACTGGGTGCCACCGTCTGATGCAGAAATTATGTGCCACAGCAGCACATTGCATGAGGGGCAGGCAGTAGCTCCAAGTTAGGGGGGAAATCATTCAGGTGAAACCTAGATAAATAGAAAACAGTGCTCTGTGCTGAGAAGGACACACATCCCATCTGGTCGGTGTCTGGTCTCACGCATTTTGCCTCAAAAGCTACATGGCATAACTATATAGAATGAGACTATTCGAGAAAAAGGAGATCTAATATCAATAACATAGGAACATGGACTCTTCATGTATGTACTGTCAGCTGCAGAGACCAGTGACAGAACACATACCTGTGACTAATAAAGAAATGTATAAACTTAAAAGCTAGGAAAGTCAAAATACAGTAGGTTGGAAACAAAAACTGTACATACACATGTGATTTGAATCTAAATTTTTGTGAATTCCTGTTCTGTTATATAACTATACCTAAAGCACATTTTGAATATTTAAAAATTGTTTAGGGGCACTAAGTGAAATTCTGCACATGGATACCTTGTCAGCAGCAGCTCTGATTATTGATATTTGGTTATTATTTTAGAACAAATAACCATAAATGAATTAAGAAATTTATTTTGTATTTAATCCTAAGGTTATTTCACATGCTTTCGGAATCTGGAAGTGAGTTGGACTTATCAGATTGTGTAAGTCAAAAACACCAGCCTTTCCCAACCCGATGCCTGGATGGTTAAAATACACCAGAACGAATCTTTCATCTGAAGAATGGGACAACTTGCCACAGCCAACTCACCACAGCCACCATGCCATGGCCAACTGACTGTGGCCAACTCACCACAGCTAACTCATCATGGGACAATTCACCATGGTCAACTCCCTGCGGGACAACTTACCACAGGGCAATTTTAACAATTCAATTGAATTGTTTAAAGTAAATAAAAAGTATTTTAATTTTTGTCATTCCTATTTCATTTGGTCCCTCTTTATGTATTCATTCTTTAATGATTCTATTCCACCTTTTCTTTGATATTAGTGTAACTCTTGTCCCACAGAGTTGGGCCATGGCGTTGTCCCATGGCGAGAGTTGTCCCATGGCGGGTTGGCTGTGGCAAGTTGGCCGTTGGACAGGGGAAAGACACTGGCTAAATTTTGGGTGTTATTTTTGTTGTGGCTTCTCACTGCAGCTATGAGCTTGAGGGTGACTTTAAAGAAATTGCTGTCACTTAGCCCACAATATGAGGTAATAATGACCTACCTTATGTAGTTGAGGTTAGAATTACTGAAACATTATTCATTGCTCATTGCAAAAGCTATAGAAATGCTACATAATAATTTCTACAACATCCTCTGGATAGTTTTTGCAAGTTACCATTATTGTCTGGGGCTTAGGATGCTTATAGCATAATGGTTCATATCTGTTTTCAAGAAATATAATTATTCATTATTCATTCAAATATTTGGGAGGACAGTTTATTATTTCAAATCTAAAGCGCTGTGTATTCAAAATTTAAACTGTGAAAATATAGCTGTTGATTAATTTAAGAAGGAGATATGCATAGTCCATACAGATTTTAAAAAGAACATTGTTTTCATTCTAAACATTTTATAAAAACAAAATGAGAAAGTGTACCTCAATAACAAGTCTCTGCTGTCATTGTTGTGCCACTTCATTTATACTGTATAAAGCAGGGGTTTATAAAGCCATTTGGTAATTTTACTAAATGGAAGTTCTGCTGATCTTAAATGATTATTATTGCTGTTTTGTGGCTTCAGTGTTTTTTTCCTCCCACCGGAAAAATTATAGCTCTTGAATGCTGTCTGTTTTTAGTGATTGATTTACAGCATAATAGGTGGCTTGGTTATCTGTTTCAAATAGAGACTTATTTAAAATGTTCATATCAAATTTCTAAACTGCAACACTAAGCTAAAGGGTACTCCATGGGTCAAACAACTGTGATGCCGGTGACCTTTTAGTGATATCTGATGAGGATATCTTGAGTCCAGTCACATCTCAATGGCCAGAATACTTGTGATAAGCTTTAGGATGCATATATTGAAGGAACTAGTTTCAATTTTGGGGTGTTGATATAAGGAGTTTGTGATCTGTTCTCAGCTAGATACAGCTGTGGATTGGACCTCTGGCAAACTTTTGCTTCCATTGTCCAATAGATTAAAGAGATCATACCAATTGGTTTGGGTCAGGGGCAAGATACAGATTTTCAGAAATAATTCCTGAGTCATGCAAATGCCTGGGAAGGATATGACAACTTCGGCTCAAGAAACTAAATCAATAAACCACTTTATTTTACTGAGAATGTTTTACCCACATCTCTCTTCATCCTCTCATTCCTTCTTAGGAAAAAAAACCAGAGTTTCTTAAATCGTGGTTGTATATCTAAACTTTTATATTATGTTTTAATTTAGAGTTCTTGTCAAAGCTTATAACAATTTCTTTGTTCAGTGGCTTCTTCACTGTTTTCCAATTATTGTAAACCAGAACAGTTATACTATATTAAAAATTCAAAGAATAAAGGGGAAAGAAAATGTTACTAGAAACAAAACCTGTTCATTGGTTTGTATCTAAAATGCAACTGAAGTGGAATATTTGATTCTATCCAATATTCATAAACCTGATACAGAAATTTGCAGAGAAACAATTTTGTATCTTTATTTGGAAATAAACTCAGCTGAATACCCTCAACAAATAGAATGGGACAACATTTAAATATCTGTGGAGTAAATCATGTGTATATTTTTGCACGATATTCTTCTCTATTTTGGAGACATGAACCCAACTGATTCAACTTATTTTGATACCAATCTTTTCAAAATGACTGTCCTGTCAGGGTGTTGCTAGAAACAACACCTCTAAGACTGAGACATGCCTCTGCTAATAAGACAGAGATCCTACAGAGAAAAGGTGGCCCATATACTCAATAAGCAGTCTTTTCTCATTTCAAGTTTGAAAAGTTGTAAATAGAAATATACTGCCTTCAGCTGTGAATAAAGGAGCTCTTTGCCTCCTACTGTTATCAGACATATTGTTCAGAAGAAACTCCACACCACATATAGTCTTTTCTAACCTGCCAGACGATCCGTGATGTCCTGCAGAGCTCGGCCAGTGAGAAAACGCACCCTGCTGGCAATTATTTGAAGCAGCAACAGGTTGTCTGAAAGGGACAAACATATTGTTTGGATGCAAATTATTATAGACCAATCAAGAATGGATGTAGGAGGTTACATAAATTACCACATAATAAACAATGAACAATTTAATATTGTGCTTTACTTCAGTTGAGAAGAGATTGTTTTTGCAAATTTAGATTTTGTTCCTACAAGCCACTATCCTTCATAAACATATGCCAATCTTCCCCAACTAGCACTCTTCCAATGTGTTGGGACCACAATAACCAGAATCCCCAGTAACTAATTCAATTGAATTGAAGGCTTAGGAAAGTAAACTTGGAGCAATATGACTAATACGCGAACATTATGTCTCTGACACTGCTTCTGTGAAATCAACTTACAAACAAATAACAAAACAGTTAGCATCATAGCAGTGAAGTTCATATGATTTGCTTTTGCTTGCAAACAATCAAATTAGGCATCAATGGATCTTGCTTGGCCAGACATTCTTTCCCAATGCATCCACATGTAATCAACACTCCTTGCAATAATCCATTTCGCACTATTAAAAATGCAAGCTATTTTAAATAATATTTTAAAAACTTAGTGAAGATACATTGTTTGTTCAGTATGCCTTTACTGTACAAACTTTATTTTATTGAACAATGTACTTACTAATGTACTCTAGCCAGCATCTACAATTCTTCAAGATGGAGCATTGCCTTTTTGTTAAAGTTCTTTTAGCGATTATGCAAAAGATGTATGAGCTCTGGTTCTTCCATGCCAATTTATAAAGAAATATGAAGTAGCTTTAGGTGGATTACTTTACAGACTATGGAATTCCCGCTTCAGATAACAACCAATACCACTAGAAGTCATTTTGGTGCGGGGGGGGGTGATTTTAAAGCATTTGTAATGTTAGCTGGCTTTTGACAATCCAGGAGCAGGCATTTAACAAGGTTCCAGGTTTCAGCCTTTAGTGACCAGGTAGCATGCCTACTTGATTTTAAAAAGAATCTATTCCAATCCATCATAATGGAGGAAAATGGTACAGAAAATAAATACACATTAATTAAATGTGGCAAGTGTTGATTTGTTGGCTGGTTATTTTTTTAAAAAAAGAATATTTCCCTAACAGGTTCCTTCTCAGGTTATGCAGCCAAGAAGAATCAAAGAGAACAAAATAGCAAGGAGCAAAAAATTCATGTTCTGATCAATGCCATCCATTGTGATAGATGGAAGAGGAATGATGTGTGTGCTGAGGAAGAGGATGATGTGTTTGCTGAGGGAGGCAACTCTGTCCTTTTAGTGATTAATGGAAAGTATCACCATTTGCCGCAGCAGGAAGAACAATTGCTTTGAAATGCTAATATCGAAAGTGGAGAGTGGGTGTTAATTATTGATAATCATTTCCCCCTTATTAATATCTTTAAAGATTTTCATTCACTTGTAAAACTGATTTTCAAAACTCATTCTAAAGTAAAGTGCCATACATTTCTCCTTTTTTTGTCTTCCAGAAAGATGTGCTGTACATTTCAAAAATCTGAGAATCATGAAAGCCCCAATAAGCTATTGGTAGGAGATTAATTTAGAGCTGCTTTCCCAGAAGGTCAAGAAATGGGGAGATGCAACGTTTGACAGCAATGGAGTTTTTTTTAATCTTCTGCAACCAGCCTTTACAAAGTGAGGAATCAGGTACCAGATGAAAAAACCCAAATCCTGAAATACAGTCAGAGGACACATCCTTTTGAACGAATTATATTCTTCCATCCATGCAAACAGGATCCTTTCTGCAAATGTAAAGCTAATTGTATATCTTTAAAATATTGCTGATGTTGATTATTATATTAAGCAATTTTTCTTGCTGCTCTGACAGAAATGGGAACGTTTCTCTTTCTCTATCTGATATTCTAGTTTAAATAGCCTTTTCCTAAAATCAGTATAAGGAAGCTTTCTGTATGTTTATATGTTACTTCATGGAAAATAGTACCAAGAAAAAAAATGAATATATAAAGCATTAATGAAAATCAAAACCAGGAAGGAAAAGGTATCTTAGGATATATCCATAACACGATATTACAATCAGTTAACCACATTTATGAAGCCAGTTATTTTTTTTAGAATTTTATTAAATTTCAAAAACTAAAAAAGCTAGGTATTAAGAACTCATTATATTTTTCAAATCCAAACATTTCTGTCCAGTAACATGCAGAACCTGTGATTTTCAAGGTCATATGAGCCCTATACTTACAAATTACAATACTACATTCCTTGGAAGACAAAGAAATGTATACACATACTGTCCTCTTGTGGTGGAAGCTCCTAAAGCATCCATAGATAAGTCCAGTCAAGGAAGGAAAATAATGTTATTCCAAACTCAGAATTTACACAAAGAATTATAATTTCCAGAACGTCAATTATCCTGATCCATAAAAGTATCAGTGAACATTTTTTAATCTACTTCCAGTATCAAGGTTATTTGTCTCAGAAGTAGCCCACTGGGGGTCCAGAGTAAAAGAAGCAAAGAATTTGCTAAGATAAAAGGAGAATACTCTCGGTGCACGCTCAAGCCTCTAACCAAGTATAGGCAACCTGTGCACATATTGCTGAGCTACAACGAATAGCTTCTCCCAGTATTGATTGTGTTTCCTATAGAAGCTGGAAGCTGTAGTTCTATAATGACACACATTGGCTATCCCTCAGAATTACAACACAGTAAAATTCATGTCTGATTCTAAATTCAGTGCTCGTGTTCGTCAATATAGGCAGAAATATGACATGGTTTGGATATAAGTAAATCTACCAGGACATCTGTATGTTAGTACTAACTTCAGTCGTGATTCATGAAATCCTATAATATGTCTGGCCTATTCACCCAGTATAGTATTTTCATATTGATATAAATCTATGTGGTATGAAATTTACAGCAGTCCTTGGTTTTTGTAGTTATTGGCAATTGCAATTTCTGCCTTTGGAGAACAATGTTTGAAAGAAGCCGTCATTCAGACATGGATTTATGCTTGTTTGTTCTTCAGAAATGAGCTCAGTAAACGATAAATTTCCTTTCAAGAAGACTAGTACACATTGGAGATATTTATGGATTAGAGATAGGAGAATGAGCTGGATGAAGCTCATAAGTTAAGGCTTCTATAAAGCCAGCACAAGAAGAAGCTTATTTGGGAGATAGTCCTCAAATCAAGAGCAAAATAACTCATGGGCTATATTCACACACTACACATAACCTTGTCCCTGCAATTTCTAGATTTGCACAATACATGGAGCCATACACTAACCAAAAACAGCAACAACCCTGTCTTCAAATCATACAATAAGCAAAGAAAAAACAAACCAGGATCCAAACTTACCAAACTTAATTTTTACCAAACCAGATGTATGTACCGGTTTCTAACAAAAAATCATAAATCACTATCACATGGCCATGGGATGCTGCAAACAGCCATAAATATGGGCTAGTTGCCAAGTGCCCATAATGCAATCACATGACGGGGAGGGACAGTCATCACTACTTAGAATTCAGGACACAAGTACCTTTTAAGGGGTTTGCCATAAGTTAGAATGTCAGTAAGCAACCAGTAATAACTAAAGGACTACCTGTAGATGGCATTGTTTAAGCCAGAGGATCCACAGTATGCCCATGTTTTATTCATGCAGCCAACTGAGAAATGGAGTAGCAGAATCAAGTAGCAATTACATCAAATTGCATGTGGGAACTTTTTTTTTTATTCTGTTCAGTTAAATATAATCATAAAAAAGAGATGCCTCAGTCTTCTACTAGCGCTGAATTTTACATGGTGGAGAGTCAAAGTGGAGTTCTACTTCTGCAATCCAAAATTATATTATTAAAGAGCCTCGGTGGCGCAGTGGTTAAATGCAGCACTGCAGTCTCCGCTGACTAGTTCAGCAGATTGTCAGATCGAATTCCATCAGGCTCAAGGTTGACTCAGCCTTCCATCCTTTCTAAGGTCGGTAAAATGGGGACCCAAATTGTTGAGGGCAATATGCTTACTCTCTGTAAACCGTTTAGAGAGAGCTGTAAAGCACTGATAAGCGGTATATAAATCTAATTGCTATTGTTATTGCTATTATTAGCTTCTCGTGATTTTGTGATTCTACTACTGCCTAGTTCTAAGGCATATGCAGATCTGGCCTCTCAAGCAACCTTGAAATTCCAGACTAACCTACAAAGAACAATATAGAGCAGGGGTGTCAAGCTTGCGGCCTGTGGGCCAGATGCATCAAACACTGGCCCACCCCCGGTTTAGCAAAGTAGAAAAAAGTTGCAATACATCAAGTAATGATAATGTGTCACCCAAGTTTGACACACCTTGTGATAGAAATAGCTCCATAGCTGTAGCACCCAGGTCATTGGGGTAGAATGTGTGTTCACTGCAGTATCAACTTTTAATGGGATATAATTTTCCACCAATCTGCAATAATTCACTACAAAAGCCTTTGTTATTTCAAATCCAATACTGTGTCCCTCCAACACACACACATATATATACAATTTCATTTTCATGTAAGAATTTAGAGGAAGTCAAAGATGGCAGTTTTATAGAACCCGAGATGAATTTATTTAATATCCAGCAAACTGAAGTCTAGTGATTAAGGTTCCAGGCTAAAAAATAAAAAAAAAATGCCTCTTGAGTTCTACTCCTGCTTTTAGCATGAACTCAGCTGGATATCCTTGGGTCAGTTACTCTCCTTCAACCCCAGACAATGGCAAATTACCTCTAAAGAACCTTGCCAAAAAAACTGCAGGGACTTGTCCAGGCAGTTATCAGGAATCAGCACTGTTTGAAGACATAGAGAGGGAGAGGATGAGGGAGAGGATGAGGGAGAGGGAAGGAAAGGGAGAGGGAGAGGGAGAGGGAGGGAAAGGGAGAGGGAGAGGGAGGGAGAGGGAGAGGGAGAGGAGGCCGGAGAGGGAGAGGGAGAGGGGGCGGGGGCGGGAGAGGGAGAGCGAGAGAGAGAGAGAGAGAGAGAGAGAGAGAGA
>JANHGC010006393.1:36431-50670 GCA_027560395.1 Boaedon fuliginosus | reverse complement strand
ACCCCCGCTCCTCTCTGTGGCAGCCCCTCAAATATTGGAAAACTGCTATCATGTCTCCCCTGGTCCTTCTCTTCACTTGACTAGAGTAGGTAAAAGCAATATTCAGATAGTGTTTAAAATAACAGTCTGTGCTGCTTTTAGTGCATTGTTATTAAAGGTTGTATTTTTTATATATATACTACATGGGGGGGGGAATCTAAACAAGTATATTTGGAAAGTAAAATTAAGCAACTATATATGCAATGAAACTTACACCAGATGTTTTATGTCTCCTAAATTAGAACTTAATCCTTTCTATGTGTATGATACTGAATATTTATTGAATTATGTAAAACAAAGATATTGGAAACAGGAGGAAAAAATAATATTTTTTTTCCCTAAAATGAAACAGTAACCACGAATAATATTTTTAGTCTTAAGGATAGTAAGAATAAAGAATAAAATAATTCCAAACACAGATGCTTTTTCTTTCAAATATAATTATATAATTTTGAGTCAAAGGTTACTTGGGAAGAAATTAATAATTTTTAACAGTGTAGCTCTTTTAACGATTATACTTGGCAAATCCTTTTATCTAACTGCATCTTTGTCACTTTGGGGTAGAATAGATGCTATTTTTGAAAAGAGAAAAGCTTCCTGTATGATGACTCCCTATTAATTGGCATGAAACATACAAAGAATTTTTGAATTCTATATTATTGGAAGTTTATAATGGTTCAATTTCGAGTCACATTTTTGTAACTTTAATGAGGCTTCTAAAAGAATACTTTGGAAGGCTGTTGATTGTTTTTGGCCAATTTTCTTGTTAATAGTTGATTCTGACTAAAAATTTTGACAGCAATCCCACAGCCAAAATAGCCCTTTAATTGTCCATTATATGCTATTTAATTTAATAAAAGTTCAATAAGCTTTGGAAAATATTAAATTATTACTGGATTTGGAGGGATGGTTTTGTTGAACTTATCTAACTTAACTGTTTGTTTATTTATGATTCAAGCCACAGAATTTTAAAAATACAACACACCATTAATACAGGCATAAGTAAATACATGCTCTCTGTGTTTATTTGTATGTTTGTGTGTGTGTATGAATCCGTAGAGAGTTACCAATTGATTGAAGACAACAGATATGTGGAAACCTTTAGACAACATTGTAACTGGAATTATTTCCTCACTTTCAAGAAGTGTTGTGGAACTTGCCAGGATTGTCCTTTATGTTCTGTTATATTTAATTTGATTTTGAAACCACTGGCATCTCTTATCAGGAAACTATAGGATCTTTGGGGCCTAAAGCAGTTGAACACAAATTCTTATTGTTATTATTTGTTGTAGTGATATATGTCTTATTGACAGTGATGATTGTTCTATACTTACACTTAAATATAGTATAGCAGCTTAGTTTTAATTTAATTTAATTACTTTTAAAAATAATGTACAATGTTGGTTGTAATAATAAAAACAAGTACAAATTAAACTAAGAGAAAAAAGAGAAATAGAAGTAATAATGATTTGGTATCAGCAAAAAGTTTGTAAAAGGTTAGCAGAGCTTTATAAAAACACATCTTTTTTAACTTTGGTCAAACAAATCAACTTTATATTCCTTCCTTTTACTTTTAATAATCTTGTACTTAATTCATTCAGATGTTGCTGCAGGCTCTGATCTCACTTCAGTTTTTCCCATCCCAAAAGCCTTTTCAATGATTTAGTAAACCACTTTTGAAAATCTAATAAAGAGTCATTATCCAGGTTATTCCCTTAGTTTATCATTTGTATTTCCCATTTAACTTTCAAGGCTTTAACTAGCTTCTTTTGTATATCCATTAGATGATGCTTATCTAAAGGATTCTTTGGCTTGTTTTTACATTAATTATATTATCTGTCTTATTGTACATTCCATATTTTTTATTTTCCACTATTTCTGATTCTAATATTTCTATGTCATTTAATTTTTTTCACTTCTTTGTGCTGTACATCTTTTAAAATTTTCATTCACATATGTCATTCCTTTATTAACATCTTTTGGACATAGTCTAGCCATAGAAACAGATATCATTGTTGACATTGTGGCAACTAATAACTGATCCCATTTTTCAAAAAAATTCTTGGAGCATTTCAAATGTCATAACATTTTGTTTTACTTTGTAAGTTCTAATACTAACCAAAAACAAAGGTCAGGCTTTTATTATTTATTTATTTATCTGGAATCTTTAGGCTTCTGTAGTATCCCATTTTGAATTCATAAAAGTCACAATAAAACATGATACTAATATTTTAGATCAGCCAATTACAATGGCAGTATAATGAAATAAAATAGATTTGATTTCATTTTTTTGCCCAAGGTGAAATTTAACAATTTCTGCCAGCAATTTTTGGACAATTCCAAATCTGCAGTAATTATGTAGATAATCAGTATTGTTAGAATAGAACTTGGAGTAAAAAAAAATCTGATGTTACTTATTGACATTATAATAGTTAAAATTGTAAAGAATTTTAAGATGAGTATTTGTCATATTAGTTATATACTGCAAATAATGTTTTAGAAGAATTGGCTATCAGTTTCATCACACTTAAGCTGGAGGAGGAGGAGGAGGGGATACAAATAAAAAATGATACTCTGGAAGGAAAGACAGTGCTATTGTGGCTAGATTATGTCTGTTTAGTGTCTACTTATGAAGTTGTTCATAAAGATAATGGACAAGTGGCCAATTATGGTCCATTGTTATTCATTAAAAACATTAATTCATTAAGAAGCACCAGCCAATGATTTAAGGAGAATTAATCATATCTCATAGATTGAAGTATAATGCTAGCTGTTCTGTAGTGAGTGTGGTGCATCACAATAGTTTAATAATAATCTCAACTATTCAGAGATATTATTATATGTCATGTTGTCAGGGCAACTGACATTCCTTGTGTGCCATTTGCTTCCCAGCTAAGCACCATAGTGTATCACAGCTTGTTAACTCACCTGTCTAGAAAAGTGATGTTATACAAACAAAATGCTCATGATAATGTTACCAATATAATTGGTCTTGACTACAAAGCTATTTAAAATTCTCCCCATATTTGTGAATGTCTCGTTCAGAAGCAAAGTCAACTCCCAACAAGTGTTAGACCAATTATAGAAACTATAGGCTGATGCAGAATCAATACCAAGTGGCACTTGAAAAGAGCACAAATGGCCCCTGTAAGGTCAAACAGAGCAGAATGAAATCAATAAACCAAATTGAAACAAAATATTAGAATTGCAAAACGAGAAAGGGAGTACCAAAAGGTAAGTGAATCCACCAAGTCCCAAAGCAAATTATTCAAATGATTAGCACAGAATTATTGAAATGAATAAATCTGAAATAGATCTCAGTTGCAGCAAGAAAATTAATAATATACAGCAAAATGGGTATATTAATTATACAGTAAAATATCTGGGGATGTGGTTTAGATATGTTTGTAACAAAAGGTGCCTATCTCTTTTTTTCTTTTTCTTTTGCTTTTTCTTCATAATTTTCGGAGATTGTCTAGTACTAAATCTAAATACCTTATAGTGGCCTTAACATCTGACCAATCTACACTGATACATTAGTCTTTCCAAGACAGATTTTTTTTTTATTTTCCAGTATATAAAATGGTATGTGTCAAAATATCTATATATATATATATATAAGAGAAGTGTTGTCTTGTGGTCTTGTGGGTATGTCCTCAATAGGTTCTTCCGTGCCTGCACCAATCTTCCCCAAACTTGCCATGCAGATCCCTTACCCTCTGGAGACGAACACTGGGGGGGGGTCAGACATGCCCTCTATGCCTCTAAGCCCCCTATAAATACACTTGAACTGCCCATCCCCTACCTACACTGATCAGCAAAGCAGCATTTCTCTCTGCTGCTCCACAAGGGGCGCCAGAGAGCAGCTACTGCATATGTGCACTACAATCCTCAAGGCAAAAAAAAAAAAAAAAATGGCCGCCCCCTGTCTGCAGCCTTCGTTCTTGCTGCTGGGAGGTAAGTCACACGATCGGGTAGGCAGGGATTGCTGGAGCACACCCGGGCAAAGCTGTGTTAAAAGCTACTATTCAAATAAACGTGAAAGCTGCTTCTAAACTTCTGCCAATAACGTTTTGTTTACTGATTTTTCCCCCCAGGGAGGTTAATTCACAATATTCAGGATCGTGGGTCGAAGTGGGTGAATCCACTATCTTATGTGCTGTAGCAGATTCTGAACCAGAAAAAAAGTGGCTGGTACACTTTCAGGTCAATCTTCTATCCTTATCCATTTGAAACCGTCTGGGAATTACCTTAAGTGTGATCTTAAATCCAGTATCGAATACCATGGGACTGAAATCTTAATATATGATACCCTGGTGGCAACAGACCAGAACACAGAATGTGCTTCTAGACCTTCTTGTCATTTCACAATAGCCAAAAAGAAAGCCTGGAGAGATTGAGAATTACTTAGAAAACCATTGGAATGGGTTTCGTAGGATTTTCTTTTTAATCTTCTGCAGCTCTTTGACAAATGTATCTTTGCAAGTTATTTCTGAAGATGTTTTCTGAATGGCAACAATGTAAAAAACGCAGTCTTAGGATAAAATCACACCATGGTGCATGCTTCAATACTCTGTAAAAGGAGTTCTTTGGGGAATTTTTATCCTGTTTAAAAAACTGTTGTACTCATGACCTTTATCATGATTGGACCATATATAGCTCCTATTAGGTAGGAAAGACCAAAACTGAAATAAATGTTTATTAAGTGTAACGGCAACCTATGGGATAATAAGAAAATTTTGTCTGCCTACTATTATCTGAAGCATACCATTTTGATGAGTCTTTGTACTTTCAATTAAAGTAGGAATTCATAATTAAGGGAGTGGGAGAAGTAATATTATTATCACATATTGACTGGAGAGGGGCCACATACATTCAAGTCATCCATTTTCCTAGGGCTTTTTGTTGGAATGCCATATTAATGGTAATTAATTTATAAAAAGCACTAAAAATGTCTGCTGAAATCTTTCCTAGTGAGTGTTTATTTTATTGTGCTATGTATATTTATACTTATTTTTAAGCATGAAGAAATTGTGAAAAATAGTATCAGAATGTGTAAATATATAGACAAGCAGGCAAATACGTCTGCAAGCAGTGTGCTCTAGCAAAAGAATAAATAAAAGGATTTTGTAATTAAAATGTGGGCATCTCAAAAGAAACAGTTTGGATAGAAATAATGCATACTGTGAGGTGCAAAGGAACAGGCTCATCTGTTAAATTGTAGCACATAAAATTTATTTAATCCTATAGAAAGAATCCAGTCAATTAAAGTTCAACATTAAATTGCTGCTAGATAAAGGTCAACATAATTCAGCAGGAGTTGGACCATTTGTGGAAACATGATGACTCTAAGCCAGTGGTGGCAAACCTTTTCTTGTTTGTGTGCTGAAAATGTGTTTGTGTGCACCCACCCCCACACATGCATGCATGACCCCTCCCTCATCCACATGCAACCTTCCCTCTTCCGAAAAATGGCACAGCAGCTGATCAGCTGCCACGCCAATCATCTGTGCTTTAGAAGAGGGAAGAAAGACAAGTATAGCACCGGGGCAGGTGTGAGGGCTTTTTTCCAAATCAAACTTGCAGGAGACATGTGCGCATGTGTGTGGTACGACAGCTCGCATGCCCACAAGGAGGTCTCTGCATGCCACATCAGGAAGGTGTGCCATAGGTTTGCCACTAGGGCTCTAAGCTAGTGATGCATTTAACTCCACCTCCCCAGTTCTGCCTGCTATTCTACATCTGCAAGATCATAGTTTACTGTCTATGTGGTATAAAGAGTAACAAGATTTGAGAACTGAGCATTGACTAATGTATGGCTACTGAGTCTTATTTCCCTTCTAGGCTTTCTTTATATGCAATCAATGAGAAATTATTAGAGCAGACCATGATTCTGTCATGTGAATTCAAATTTTTCTTTGGCACCTTAAATAAATTCATAAACTTTCATGGATCATTGTCAGGTTGTTCAAATCCTTAATAACTAATTGAAGAAGCTCTCCGTATAGCTAACTGTGAAGTCTATTAAGTGTCTTCTGGTTTATAGACTACTGAACTCTCATTGTCACATGAACAGTATTATTCATATCTTATCATTTACATTATACATTAGTATAATTTTATGGAAAGATGTAAACATTTGTCCCCAAACAAAACTTTGTTTTCATGGTTGCATTATGGATCTTTGACTCTGCCACCTTTTCCTTTGGGAAATAGGAAATGCTTAAGTCCATTTGTTGTTAAATCCACTTTGTGTCATTGCATGTATGTGTGTGTGCATTTTCAGATGCCTTTTCCTTTCAAATGAATAAGGGGATCAAGCTGGCCCAGTTCAATTTAGCAGTATATTATTTTACTGTCAAATGTACACATTCCATTTTAGGGCACTGGGAGAAAATATAAATGGAGTAGTTTCTGGTTGCATAAAGTACCATTTAAATAAAGCCACATTAGCAAGTGAGCACTCTGCCTGCTGAGAGTTTCTTAAAACAAAAGGATTATCTTCCTTTTCCTGCCATGTACAGCATTGCTTGATTAACAAGGCTAATGTGTATTTCACCAGGAAAGTGCCGTACACCTCTGAGAAACTGCATAAAATAGCAGTTGCTATAGCAACAATGTATTCAAGAATGTGCCTGTCAAAAGGGTACCATGAAACCATTTGTCAATGTATACATTGTGGAACTAAAAACATAGCTCTTAGCACTCCTACTTATGACACTCCATTCAACTGAATCTTGAGTTATGCAACTCATCATTCCCATAACTATCATAAAAGGAAACATGTAGATCATCTGGAATTTTAAATCTTTTTTTTTTCTTGTTGTCATCTTATCAAGTTAGGGTTGACGTCTAGTGACTGCCTGGAGAAATGCCTGCAGTTTTCTCACCAAGACTTAAGAAGTGGTTGACAGTGTTTCCTTCCTAGGGTTGAGAATGAATGACCGGTCCAAGGCATGTACCAGCTGGCTTTGTGGCTAAGGCAGATCTCCTTTTTCTAGATTGATGCCTTAACTCTATTTGGTTATTTGTTCAATTTTCTATTTCCTGCCCTGCCCTGTCCATCTATATTAGGCTGAGGGTGAAAAAGGTGATTGGCTGCCTGTGGCTATCACTCTCTTCTTTAATTCAAAATCAATGATATGGCCAGTATAAATCATTATTTTTCCTTCCATATATTATATGGATAAATTAAACATATGACTTTGTAGTCATATGTTTAATTACATACTGTAGATTTTCTCTACATTTTGTTAGAATGACATGGCATTCTTATTTCTTTTATTATATTGTACTACATTAATTTATTCAATTCTTTTTATTAGTTTTATTGTTTTAAATGTGGGTTTATATTCTGTAAGCCACCTTGAGTCACCTTGGGTGAATAGGTGGCAATATAAATTCAATAAATAAATAAATATTTTTTCATGCTTTGATCATTGAGATTCAGATATGACAATATACTATTTATTTTATCATACTTGAGACTATCACCCATAATAAATTTCTGAGATATTCATGAAATTATCTTGATTCAACATAAGCATAAGCACAATATTAAGTTTTAATTCAACAACAGAAAATTTCCAAGTATTAATTTTAATTGGAACTGGGGAAGAGAGGCGGGGTATAAATCTAAATAAATAAATAAATAAAATAAATAAATAAACAAAACTATCTTAGAAAAGAGTCCAATAGTTAGTGAATATGGAACTATCTATATCTATCTATATCTATATCATCTGTATCTACAGTACATATCTATTTATATGTGTGTGAGTGTGTTTCTTGAATTCTGTGAATAATTTTTTTATAAAAATACATCTTAGTAAATATATTAATATTTATTTACATAGTTCTTAGCTATATATTCACATTGATGTTTAATGTGAGATAAGCAATATGATAAGCAATATTGGGACACGGTGCCTCAGTAAGTAAGACGCTGAGCTTGTTGATCAGAAAAGTTGGCAATTTGGTGGTTCTAATCCCTAGTGCTGCGTGATGGAGTGAGGTCCCATTACTTGTCCCAGCTTCTGCCAACCTAGCAGTTTGAAAGCATGTAAAAAAAATGCAAGTAGAAAAATAGGGACCACCTTTGGTGGGAAGGTAACAGCATTCCGTGTGCCTTTGGCTTTTAGTCATGCCAGCCACATGACCAGACGTCTTCAGATAACGCTGGCTCTTCAGCTTTGAAACGGAGATGAGCACTGCCCCCTAGAGTCGGGAACAACTAGCACGTATGTACGAGGGGAACCTTTACCTTTTATTGGCTCAAGGGAGGTTTTCTTCACAAGGCCACTGAGTCTCAGCAGTTTCTTATGAGTTACTTCTCAACTTATCTCTTAAGGCATCAGTTCAGGTCCTGTATAGGCTTTATTTCTGACAGCAACAAATTAAAATCTAAGCTTCCTTTGACACCAGGCAGTGTTCAGAGCAAAGAGACTAGGGTTTCTTTAGGAAATAAAGATGATTTAATGTGAATCCCATGGACTTGGGGCTATGTCACTGCTTAGTAATTGGAAGGAATTTTTACCCAAAGTTAAACATGGGATTTGGGAAGAAAACCAAGTGGACATCAGCCATTGGCCTCAGAATGGAATGTGTGAATTCAGCATTGTTGAAAATAAGGCCATAGCTAAAAGTTGCAGCATAGGTGGGAATTTACCATATTAAGCTATTGTGCAGCACTGTACCTTGTTTTTAGGAGAAATGAAAGATTACAGAGGAAATTATTTACAGATTTGGGTCTGAATATTCTTTGCTTATTTATCAGCCATAATTCTTATATGCCTGACATGGAGGTGGAAAGGAACCCTGCAGATCTACCGATATGAATACCTGTTTTTTCCCCCTACAAGGACTGCATTATCTCAAGTGCAATTTAGGATTTTGTCTTCAAGTCTAGAGCAAATTTAAAGTCTGCAGTGGGTAGATAAACAGATGGGCTTGAATCAGGCCGAAATGGTCATGGTCTGCATGCTGCTTTTGGGAGACAAATTCCTACTCCAGAGCTATCTAGTATTTATATTTGTGTTGACCAACAAAGTCATATCAAGTAATAATTTTTATTTTTGCATTTATTTTGGTCACCACCATTAGTAGTATCTGTGATGGGTGGGATTAAGCACTCTTAGTGAAGCCCTGATTCTTTGTATATGTACGTGACAGCAATGCACATACAAAAAAGGGAGGGGGGACTTGAATCACACTGCTGATGCCACCAACTTGCCTGTTTTGAGTCAACCTGTAGATGCAGCTACATCCCATATATTAAAATATTATTCTGCATTTCCACCTCTCTTATCAGGCGTCATACAAATTCCTAAATTTTATGACAGCAGTTCCACAGAGAATGGTTTTACTCTCTATTCTGATTAATCTATACCAACCATTTTAATCTGAGAGAGAATATCCCTCCATATGTGTAAGATATTGTTTGATGAAGATCCTTCTGAAGTCTAAATATTTGCTCTCTGCATTCATCTTATAAAGTGGCAGGAAATTAGGCTCAAAGGGAAGATTGCTAACGATTATTCAAATCTCAGTATGAATTTAATAAGTGGATATATAACAGTGATAACTCTGTATTTCATATGGTCTTACTTTAAATTTCTTCAGAAACAATGTGCAGAATAAATGTCACTGAACTCAGGGAGCCTTACTTTCAAGGAGTTTTGGCAACTTAAAGTTGGCCAGCAATTTGTAAGTCGGTTTCTGGATGGGCAAGTTTTTATTCCAGGCCAGCCTGTCTTCACCTGGTGCCCTCCAGACACGGTGGAGTTCCAAATGCTACCATGCCCCAGTTAGCGAGCCATTGAACATTGCTAATCATGCTGATGAAGATTCATAGAGATGTGTGACCTATTCTGATAATCAGATAGGAAAACTCTATTCCCGACCCTGCAGGGGTGGTGGTCTGTGCATCTCTTTAGGTCATTGCATCTACAATTAGGAAAGCAAGTGAACATTTTTATTACTCACATTCCATCTCTTTTTTTCCACTCATATTCCAGCTCTTGCTCCTTCTGTTTCTTTCCCATACTATTTTGCACAATGACTACATTCACATACAAGTAATCCTCATTTAGCAACTGCCTCGTTTAGCAACTGTTCACAGTTGCAATGCTGATAAAAAACTAACTTGATGACCAATCCTCGCATTTATGCCTCTAACGGATCTGTAAAATAAAGGAAACCTGAAGTAAAATCATAAGCACAAGAGCAGTTTCCCTTACTAATTACTTCTCTTAATGACTGAATTGCCAGTCCCAATTTTCTCCCTAATTATGGTCACTAAATGAGGACTACCTGTATTGCCCTACCGTCTGAGTTTTAACCATTATTAAATCAATTACAACCAACTAACTCCATACAGCACAGTGCTGAAATAAACAAACCACGTCAGGTTGCAACATGTTACGTGAGTCAAATTACTCTCTACCCTTCCTTTGTACCCTGCCTCTATTCAAATGCCCAGAGATGCTTTCTGAAACAAGAGATTTATTTATTTTTTTGCTTTGACTTTTTGCTCAGATGACAAAAGAGTCACTCCTGGCTAGAAAGTGTTATTTGTTTATAGCATGAATCCACTGGGATCTGTGGCTTCCAAAACAAAAACAAAACAAAACCTGGAAAAGCTTGTGGATCAGTGAACCTATAGGTGCTGTGGGTCACTATCTGCTGAAATCCAAAGGGCTTCTTTTCCACGGAATGGGCTACTATGATGCTATCTAATGCTACAAAGGGAGAGTGGCCAGGAATAAACAAACAAACAAATACATTTGTAAGTGGATTTCTACATGTGTATATTTGTGTGTGTGTCTGCGTGTGTGTACAAACATACACACACAAAAATATAAATATAAAAATAACTCCTGGCCACTCTCTTTTTGTAGCATTAGATAGCATAAATAGCATTAGGTGATATATCCCTGTGCAAAGAACCCAGTTGCACCAGGATTCCCCAGTACTGGAACCTATTCTGAATGATAGACATATTTGAAAAATGACTAAAGAGTGCCTCTAAGCAGATACAGAGTATATTTATCACTCTGTAAAGAAGCACACCCACCACCTACATATCTGGGATAAAACAGCAAGATTTTCTGTTTTTTTTAAAAAAGCAAATTTTAAAAAGATGTTGCTGAGCCTTGCCTCCTGCCCTGTAAGGAAGCTACAAGCTGTAATCTTAAATATATAGGGACAACCACTGAGATGAATGCTAGGCTGTTGTCATTTTTTCCTTAAATAAAAATATTTCAGATTTGCTTTTCTCAATAGAAGGGGTGCAGCTATCGAAGTAAAGCTACATGGGTGTGCTTAGAGGAGGAAAGGCCAGGTTACAAACCCCAGGCGCACAATTCCTAGTATTTCTGACTTGCCCCACTGACTGTCTGCAATGTAGTACATGCATTTTGTGTATAATAATACAGATACCTTTGATCAGAGAATTCTCTGTCTTTTTTCTGTCTCTGTTAATGCAATGTCTGTGTAGCTGTTTCAGCTGGTGGGTGTTTATGCAATAGGGACTTTGTCCTTGTGTCAAATATTATTGCCTGCTGAATTCCCTATGTCTGTAGATCCCTTGTTGTGCGGCTGTGCCTGCCCCCCTCCTTGTCGTCTCCATGCCCAGGCTACCATCTGGCTTTGATCACTCCCCCCTCCCCACTGGCGACGAGGCTCTCTTCTGTGGTTTCGGATGTAGAAAATGTTCCAGGAAGTGGCTTCTCTCTTTGGATTTATTCAGGCAGCCCAATCGGAAATTGTTACAAAGGCAAAGGGTGCTGAGTGTGGCCTGCTTGGCGCTACCCTCTGCTGGGCTCTTGATGGCTTATGGCCTGGGCTGCTGGTCTTCCCCATCCCCACGCGCCCAGAGATTGTGGCTCTGGAAAAAGTTTTTCCCCTGGCGTCAGTATGAAGGATGAGAGGACTGAATTTCGGGGAGAAAGAAGGGGGAACAGACTAGCTTCATACCCGGACTGAGCACAACCTGGCCAGTGAGCCCAACTCTACTGTCTTGGGGGGGGGGGTGCGGTAAAGCACTCCAGAAAAGTCCATCAGCTTCCTTGCAGCTTTGGCATCTTACGGATGCCATATTTGGCATCTTATGTTATTGGAACTCAGTTTGTTTTACTGCTGGCTGTGAGATGTCTGTGGGTGTTTGAGGTGGGTGGATAAAGATTCTGGAAAATGCTGCCTCTTTTTCGAAAGGAGATGGTGGAGGAACAATGATGACAGTACAAATTTCAAAGTAATTTCTAATGACCAGTGACCGATATAAGCTGAAGCCTACTCCTCATATGAGCTTGAGATGACTGAAAATGTTTAAAAAAAACATGGCTCGACATACAAAGGGACATTAAATGTCTAAGGAAATTCTCAGTCATCCAGGTCATGGTTGTCCCAAAGGCGCTTTTTCAAGAGGCAACTGGACTTTCTGGTTTTTCTTTGAAGACATTTCACTTCTCATTCAAGAAGCTTCTTCATTTCAGATGAGAAGTGAAACGTCTTCAAAGAAAACCAAAAAGCCCAGTTGCCTCTTGAAAAAGCACCGTTGGGACAAAGGGACATTAAATCTCCCTGGATATCTTGCAATTGAATCCAAGGCTCATTCCAGTCAGCAAGTAAAATTGTGCACAGGGGATGGAAAGACTTCAGTCCACAACCAATTAAATTGGTTTGATCCATCTAGAACAACTACTGCAGAAATTAACCATGGTTAATCTTATATAAACAACAGGCGCATATTCTGTTAGTGAAGCAAGTCTGTTTAGCATCTTGCACAAGTTTTACGTGGTTGCTGTCCCTGTTTCTGGAAATGTGCTGTAGGATGGGTAAGCAAGGAGTACCAAGCGAATCATTTGGAGGGAAAGTGGGATGGAATGGAAGGGAATCTGGTAATAGATATGTTAATGATGCCTTCAAGGTAAAAATGCCAATTTGTAAGAGTCCAGAATGGACTCTCGGAGCAATTCCAAGTTAAGTGTTGGTGGGTATGCTTCAGCAGGCACTTTGAGAGGGTTTCAATGGGTAGGAACATATTTACCTCAGAGCTTTCCTGGTGCAGAAGTAGTCTGCACTTCTTCTTTCCTGCTTCACACTCATTGAAAGCTTCATGAAATGAGGGGTCCTTGGTGCTTGTTTTCTTGCAGATGTTTCATTATCCTAACTAGGTAACATCGTCAGTGCTGATGATATTAGCTAATTACGGTAACCCGGTAATGAAACGTCTGCAAGAAAACAAGCAAGCTCAGAGAGCACCAAGGACCCCTCATTTCAACCCTGAGCTACAAACATTCTCCTTTATTGGCTTCATGAAATGTTGTGGGCTCAAGGAGGAAAATGCTAGCTTAACATGAATAAGGGCAGCTGAAAGCTCTCTCAGCCATCGGCTGAAGGCAAGGTAATAGCAAGGTCATAGGTCCATTCAGAAAAAAATGTCATCGGGGCACATCTGTACGATGATTACGCATGCACAAATGGGCTGTGATAATAGTTAATCAGTATATATAATATATGGATACCCCATAAAACAATCATGTTTATCCTCCAGGTGGCAGCAAAGGCTCATTCTTCTACCAGTTTGTTTCAACTCCTGTTCATAGCCCCTACTAGGAGCTAAGCTGTGTTAGACTGGTAACTTACAGCATCTTTTAACATTATTGAACAATCATTGTGGCAAAGCAAGAGCAACAATGAGGTCAAGTAAGTGATGGCTCAGTAATGCTAAGATATGGTATAAATTACTAATAGGGACACAACCACATATCTGATAAAATTGGAAACCTACGAATCCGGAAGATACTAAGTGGATGAAAGTGTATATGGACAGGAAAAGAAAAGGCTGCTATTATTTCTACCTTTCTTTTTTACAACTTTAATCCTTCCAATATAATGAAATCTTTATAGTGTTTAGGAGGGAGGGAGGGGGGAGCTTTTTTTAGTTAGCTCCATGTTATTTCCATTTTGTTACACCTTTGTCTAAAATTAAGTACACTCGGAACCAAAGCTGTGGGAATTGAACACTGCTCGATTAAAAGTCCCAAATCCGGCACCCGGAGACTTCAACTGATACAGAATGCAGCCGCGAGAGTGATTAAGGGTGTACCTCGGTGCACCCGTATAACACCTACCCTCCGCGAGCTGCATTGGTTGCCAGTGGTCTTCCGGGTGCAATTCAAGGTGCTAGTAACAACTT
>JANHGC010006393.1:10876-21692 GCA_027560395.1 Boaedon fuliginosus | reverse complement strand
CCTTCTCTGTGGCAGCGCCGACCCTCTGGAATCAGCTCCCGGCAGAGATCAGGACCATCCCCACCTTGTTGGCCTTCTGTAAAGCCACAAAGACCTGGCTCTGGCAGAAGGCCTGGAACTGAGATGCCCCCCTGGATGTATAATTGTTGTCTAAGATATTTTTTACTGTGAATATTGTATTTTAAATTGTTGTTAGCTAGCCTGAGCTACCCTTGACCGGGGAAGTGAGGCGGGATATAAATCAAATAAATAAATAAATAAACAAATGAACAAACAAATGTCATCGCTTCTTTTCATCAGATTAACGTGCCCAGTTCCAGCAACAGTTCTTTAGTTTTAGCCTCCAGACTCCTAATCACGTTTGCTGCTCTTCTCTGCATTCTTCTATCAACTCTGGCTCTCCAGTATTCGGGCTAATGTGAATAATTTGGAATGAAGATGCTGGTCTCTCTAGTTAGCAGAGTTCATTAGATTTTGGAAATGCCCCATCCAAGATGAAAAAAGGGGCCTTTGACTCAAGCAGCAGAATTCATCAAACTGAAGCAATGAAACTTTTTATATACCTGATGTTATTTTTTCTGATGGATCCTCCTTCTCCACTTCCTTCTTCTCCTCTTCTGCACTAATAAGGTCAGACACAAGATCGTTTACTGTTTTGTAATTCTCCCCTGTTGTTAAGATTTTACTCTGAATGGTTTGCTTGACCAGTCTTCTGCTGAATCCCATCTCCAAAACAGCTTCAACCATGGGTGTTTTCATTAGGACGGCATCTTCTGGGGTATTTTCACCGGGTTCAAAACGAATAACTGTTCAGAGAAAACATTCTAGCATTATTTCTTGAAATATAGGTATCTTACGAGGTTCAAAATAATTAAAAATCAGGCAAAGGAAAAAGAATCACTTCTGTACTGGATCCTACATCTAAGATACTGCAAATCCAAGGTCTGTTTTCTAAAAAAAGGCGTACGTATTCCAGCTACATTCTTCAAACACAGAATGTGAGTATATGAAAATGCCATATCCTGAGTCAAGCCTTCAGTCAATTTAGTTTGCTGCTCCCTATTTTTTCTCAGACTCATGTTAGCTTCATTAGTCTCACTGCTTGAAAAAGTCATAATTAGGCAATAATGCCTCGAATTCAGGCCTTGCATATACGATTGAATTATACCACTTGCTTTTAGGTTTAAACTTGGCCTCCTCAACAGATCTTTTATTATAGAGGAAGTATTGACAACTCATTGTAATTTAGAAAAAAATTATAACCATATTCACCACCAGAGGGCTTTGGTGATTTAAAAAGGTCTGGTTCTCTATAGAGATTTTATTAAGCAAGCAGCTAAACCAGGTTTTTTTAATTTTATTTTTATTTTATTTATTACATTTTTATGCGGCCCAATTCCCGAAGGACTCTGGGAGGGCTTACAACATGGATAGCAATAGCACTCAGATGTTATATACAGCTTATCAGAGCTTTACAACACTCTCCAAGCAGTTAGAGAGTCAGCAAACAATCTAGGTCCTCCTTTTACCAACCTTTAGAAGGATGGAAGGCTGAGCCAACCTTGAGCCTGGTAGGATTCTATCTGACAACCTGCTGAACGAGTCAGCAGAGACTGCAGTGCTGCATTTAACCACTGCGTCAACGAGGTTAATTTGCATTTGTATTTTGTAGTGCAATTTGATTTTATTGCAAAATTGTTTCTGATTTAAGTTTAAATCTGAATGGTCAGCTTCAGGAACATTTGACTTAAAAACCATGACAAAGTAGCTTACTAACTTAGTAAAAATAACAAAACCGAATTGCTACAGACCATCAAGGATAAATGTGTTAATATCCAAGTGCTACATTCCCATGCCAATTTTATATAATGCTACAAAATTCTGATAAGAGCCAGTTTGGCATAGTTGTTACAAGGAGTGGGATAGAAAATCAGGAGATCTAACATTATAGTCCTGCCTTGGTTGCAAAACCAGCTGTGTAACCCTGGGTCAGTTATTCTCTCAGCCTTAGGAAGGAGGCAATGGAAAATTACCTGAAAAACTCTAGGGATCTATTCGGGTAATTACCAAGAGTCAACTCTAACCCAAAGGCACAAAATAAACAAATCAAAATACTTACTTGGTACTTCTGTATTTTCATCTACAGGTGTATCTGCAGTGGATAACAACTACAACACAGACAAAAAAAAAACAATAGATTTTTAGAAGATAATGTTTGCTTTTTGAAAGGATCCATTGTTCACAAAGAGTTTTCCAACAGTAATACATTTAGCCAATCTTTCTCAATACAATTCCACCAGATAAGATTGAGGCTGGAACATTTGAGAACTGTCCACAGGTTGTAGTCCCAAATTATGTAGTCCCAAACGCCACGAGCCTCGGCGCAGTGGTTAAATGCAGCGCTGCAGCCTATCTCTGCTGACTTGTTCAGCAGGTTGTCAGATCAAATCTCACCAGGCTCAAGGTGGACTCAGTCTTCCATCCTTCTAAAGGTCGGTAGAATGAGGACCCAGATGGTTTGAGGGCAATAGGCTGACTCTGTAACTGCTTGGGGAGTGTGGTAAAGCTCTGATAAGCATTATATAACATCTGAGTGCTATTGCTATCTCTGTTGTAAGCCACCCAGAGTCCTTTGGGAGTTGGGCGGCATAAAAATGTAATTAACAAACAAACAAACAAACAAACAAACAAACAAACAAATAAATAAATAAATAAATAATAAAATGTAATTGATAAGGGGGCAAAGAGCAGAAGGAAAACTGAATTTCTTTTTGAATTACTTAGTTTGTATACTTGGGTGACTATGTTTCTTATTCACTTAATGTCTTCACAATGTCTGGGAAGTCCTATAATGCAGTACTGTATAATGGTTATGCTATTAATATGCCAGTAGGGAGATCTCACTTGGCAGTAGTTCTCACTGAGTAATTTGCGGGCAGTAACTTTATTTTATTTCAACCAAATTCATATAAAGAGCCACTTTGATGTAGTGGTTAAAATACCAGGCTAGAAACTGGGAGAGCGTGAGTTCACGGCTTGCCTTGGGCACAAAGCCAGCCGGGTGACCTTAGCCAGTCACTTTCTCTCAGCCTTAGGAAGAAGGAAATAGCAAGCCACTTCTGAAAAACCTTGCCAAGAAAACTGCAGGGACTTATCCGGGCAGTTGCCAGCAATGAACAATGACTGGAAGGCACAGAAGAAGAAGAAAAATCACATGATGGTTGAGATAAAGATAAAATGAGGGATGTTGAAGAAAAGATGTAATAATAAGCAAATCATACTATTTCCAGATTGTTTCCTGGCCTAGAATAAAGGTATACTATCTCACACTAGTCACATCTATTGAAGCTAAAGAGATGGCTTGTGGAACCACAGCATGAAAAGTCAGATTTATGAAACAAGGGATATTTCAATTTCTGGCCATAGCCACAGGAATAATGAAGACAGAGTGAATCTGATGCCTAGGCTTCATGGCATAGATTGCCTATGATAGATAAAGGACTATTGAGCACAAGATTCTGTAAGATTGGTAATTACTTTGGAGCACAGCAGTGGCTTCTGCTCTTTGAGGTGACTATCTTTGAAAGTTTTTTTTTTTTAGTAAAATTTTTCTTTTTATTTAAGTTTGTTACAAGTATCATCACAGACCAACATCAAACATCATGTTCATCGGGTTAAAAGCTCATTCTTATCTATGTTCAATTCCAAATCTCTTTCTAGTATACAAATTTAACTAAAATTAAAAATAGTAATCCATATATCCATATATCAAAAAATTAAAAAAATATCATTTATACATACATTTAGCTATGTTTTCTTAAGTCATGTTATCCTTCACTCTTATTTCGGACTTAAAGAAATTAAAATATAAAAAACCTGTATCTCAATCTATCATTTCTACTTTTAATTTCCTCGTAGTTTCTCCCTCCTGTTGTTTCCTTTGACTTAATGTGCCTGTCAGCCATCATCTCTCCTCCGCCTTTTAAATATGTTATCTTTCCTCCCTTCCTTGTCTTTCCCAACATCTAGCCTTCGGTCTTCTTTATCCCAATGTTTAAGTTGTTTATTATTCCACCCCACCGAGACCACCCGACTCTATTGTTATCCTTCCAAACCCAATTCCCCTTCTCCAAACTTTTTGCTTTCTTCATTTTCATTTTTATCCCTTTATCATGAAACAACTTGTTAATACAATCTCAGTACAAGGCTCCTTTAGCTTAATAGTAAATTAGTACACTCGGCAGTGGACCCACAGCCTTACCAAGTATTAAAAAGTAAGGGTAGTGAAAATAGCTTGCTGTCATTTTCTTTTACCTAAAAGAGAAGATTGCTTTTTCTTTAATTACACAGTATTGAATTGAAAATCAGGTGGTGCAACATGCTTCCTTGACATCCCCATGGAAACCTACAGAGGCTATTTGCATGCCTTGTTATTCTGTATAGTAATAGCTTCAATCATCATAACTACTGTCATTTGTTTATCAAATGTCCCCTGGGGAGCCATCATTAGTCATTGGTAAAACTCACTGAACTTCAATGCAGGCTAGCAATCAACTTAGCATAACTCTGTAACTCAATAGCCACTTTAAAGTATAGCAACTACAAACCTCAGTAGGCTTGTATTGATGTCACTTGACTGTAAAATTTTTAAAAAAGTCATAAATGGAAATGATGAGTATTATATGAAATATACAGGATTATTCAAATATCAGGATTATTAATTATTGACTTCTTTGCACATCGATATGAATACAATGAAGTTTGGAATGCAAGAATATTACTTTTGATTATTAAAATGCTTGAGCATTGGTTACCTAAACTATTGTATTTTATCTTATATACTTGGACCTTCAGAAATTTTTAGAAAGGCACTTTTTACTTATCTTCAACAAATATTGAGAGCTAGAATAAGATCTCTCAGTTGGCCATCTAAGTTTGAGAATGCTCGTGAAATCTATTTTTGGACCTAGTGGTCTATATTGCCTTTAGATTGCATAGTTCTACCTTTCTACTATAACTGATTTTCCTTGTATTCTTGATTATGCAAAGAATGTTTATTTCTGAGAGAAAGAATTGCAGAATTAAATGCCTAAATAAAATGGAAAAAGTCATAGTTGTGGTGATAAGATTTAGGTATGACAAAAGGGTTCTTACCTTTTCTGAATTAAGTGTTATAGATGTGCATTTAAAAAGACAAACAATGTGCATAAAATGGTGTTGTTGCACTCTCTATTAGCTTATACCCATGATGGCGAACCTATGGCACGCGTGCCACAGGTGGCACACAGAGCCCTCTCTGAGGGCACGCTAGCCGTTGTCCCAGCCCAGCTCCACTCTGCATACCCGTGTGCCTCCCGCCAGCCAACTGGTTTTCAGGTCTCCACAGTGCATGCCTAGGAGGGTGGGGTGCATGTGCTGGGGCACTCACATTGCATTTTGGGGGTTTGTGCACATGCATGTGGGTCCCTGCACCCTGTTTTGGGCCTGGGAGGCCTCCTGCACCAACCTGGAAGCCAAAAATGGGTGATGGGGGGCAGGCGCATGCACAGGGGACACCCGCAGATGTGGGGGCTCATGCACGGGGCACTCACATTGCATTTTGGGGTTGCAGGTGTGCACTTTGGGCACTCGGAACCAGAAAGGTTAGCCATCACTATCTTATACACTTATTAAGCAGAGTATTATTTCCCCATACATTCTACCTCTGAAATATATTTGAGTATTTAACACACTATATCAATTAACCTCAAGCAGCTACTATGTTTATTTGGTCTGTTCATTCTTGGTATGAAACATCTTGGTAGGGTGATATGATCTTCTCTGTTCTTGGCTATAACTCTGTGATATAAAGATGTCTATCGAGATTCTCAGTCATCCAAGTCATGCTTGTCTCAAAGGTGATTTTTCAAGAGGCAACTGAACTTTCTTTGTTTTTCCTTGAAGATGTCTAAGATGTCTTATTCTTGTCTAAGAATATCAGAACTGAAGAAATTTCTTGAATGAAAAGTGAAACATCTTCAAGGAAAAACAAAGAAAGCCCAGTTGCCTCTTGAAAAAGCACCTTTGATATAAACTAGACACTTCATGCCCTTGGCATAGCCTTTCTCTTGGCATAGGTAGATGAACACTGTCAAGAATGAGATGAGATGAGATGAGATGAGATGAGATGAGATGAGATGAGATGAGATGAGATGAGCAGATGGACATGTTTATGGGATATACCCGTCCTCCTTGTCCTTGGCAAAAATGATCAGTCATATACAGGTGGGATCATTATTGACTGTGATCTACTCTATATAAACCAGTCAGAAATCCCTGTAAAATAAGCCTCATAGTAGAACTAACCTGGGAGGTGCTGTACACCTGCTGGCTTGGGAAAAGGGTCCATCATTGGTTGGGTTTTTTGTTTTGGATAGGAGATGTTAGTAAGATGTCATTGCTTCCTTAGGCTCCGTGTTGTATTTTTGTAAGCTGTATTTTGTTTCTTCCTTGTTTCTCATACTGTCTTCGAGTAAAGCCTTGATTACCTATACTGGACTGCTTATTGCCTTGAATAAAAAAAAAATAGCTGCAGCCAAACAGCATAGGAAGCTATTCTAATATTTATTTATGAATGGGTTTTCTTCCCCTATCCCCCATTATGGTAAGAAATGTAAAAGTGGTTGAAAACCATAAAAGATTTGCAAATGAAAGAAGTCTTCTGAAGGCCTATAAATCAAGCCTATTAATGGATCGTGAAGTCTTGGTCAATCACTTGTCTCCCTTGGATGACTCCTCCAACTCTTATTCAGAAGCTGGCTGAATGAGCTCATTCCTGGCACATCAGGAAAGAAGTTAATTACTGACCCTGAATGGGAAGTATGCAGAAAGAGAATTACAGGCTTCAGCTGGGAAAAGTTTGCAAGCCAGTGAAGAGGGGGAGGAGCTGCCTGCCATGATGGGTCTCAGAGCATGCAGGGCAGAGAAATGGAGGTCTGCAAGATTGCTTGGGAGAAAGCCCCGCCCCTCTTGATGGACTGGACTGAGAAACTATTTAGCACAACAGGCAATGGAAGTGGCAGGAATGAAGATATACTCCTGGGGCAGATTCTAATAATCTCCCCACTGATTCTGGAGGTTTAAGCTAAGAAGCTGCCATATTCTCCACAAAGCATTCTTCTATAACCCCAAGTCCACTACTGGGCCACGGCCTTTTAGAAAATGGGCTGCATGAATGGTGGGCAAGCATGCATGCATGACGCTCCATTCACATGAGCAGACACCACTTGCGCTCATGTGTGATGCTCTATTCACAAGAACAATGGGTGCATGTACCTGTCCCTCATACAAATGCAACTGTGCACAAGCGGGCATGCACACATGCTTGTCACACACTCACACACTGCTGGGTTACTAAACTGGAAAACTTGGGGACTGCTGCTCTACAGCAGTTAATGGCCTATTTGGGGTACTGTTAAAGTTCTCAACTTTCTTTCTCTCATTGAGCCCTGGGTGTGTGAAAGCAAACCTTCCTAATTCTAAGGCAGAGGTGTCAAATTGGGCGTCACATTGTCACGGTGGCATCATGTGATGTATCGGGACTTTTTTCCCATTTGCTAAACCAGGCATGGGCTGGGCAGTATGTGACACATCTGGCCCGCTGGCTGGGAGTTTGACAGCCCTGTTTTAAGGCATTCAGGAAGAACAGTGAATTAGAGGTAAGGAGACCCACATTAAATAGCTATTCTACTACAAAGCTGACTGGATGATCTTCAATAATTATATATTTTTTGTTCTTCACTGACTCAGAGTTTGTTAGGGTTAGGATTATCTCTGAGTAAAGCTCAGCCCCTAGTGTTGACCTGCCCTCAATTGCTAATTTATACTGTAGCAATTTCTATAATATTCTGAAAATGACTTATGTTCTCAAAAACCCGATCTATCCGTTATCTTTCCCATCTTCTATGCACCTCAATTTTGCCAAAAATGTGTATTTCCCCACCTTCTGCATTTTGTATAATGTTTATTCTGAAAGGAAATGGTATAATTGGTATGTAGGTAGATAAATAAATGTTTCAGTTTTATTTTTATAATAAGGTCTTTTCCATCTTTTATGTTGAATAACAAAAGGGTTCCATCCACATACCCTAAACTTTTGGTACTCTCATTTGATTCCATCCTTTCCAGTCATGTCTTTCTTATAATGTAGTTCCTAGTAGCCCCAAACTTTCATTCTCCATTTTTCCTTGCACTTGAAACCTACTTGGATTGCTCTCCAATTCAGCTTTAAGAGAGTTCCTTATCTCTTTCCATAAATCCCCAGGTATTTTATTGCCTAAGATAAGCATATCAACTCCATTTCTTATAGAACTGATATATTTTGAATGCATGTGATTTATTTATTGATTAATGGAAGTTATATGACCACCTATTTCAGATAATGATCCTAGCCATCTCAAAAGAATCGATAAAAACAAAGGTAAAAACAAAACTATCCTTTCCATGAAACCAAACTGTGTACCAGACCAAATCTTGCTGACATACCTATTTTGTACATTTGACAATAATCTGCATATAGAAGTCCCTGGCTAATTGCACTGAGCCTTTTCATTTTGTATCCTATGATTTTATTGCAATGTTGTACTTCTAAAGAGCCTGAGTTTCTGAGTAGATGGTTTGTTATTTAAACAACATGCTGGCAATGAACAAAGAATCTCTTAAAAGTCTATCAATATTTATTTGGCCATCATTTTTATTTAAGCCAAATCTTCCTTTAATTTTAGGTTGCTCCATTCCTTCAACTTTTGCAATGAAATTACTAATGAGAAAGATTATGTCTTTGCTAGCCATTTCATTTTCCAGCTTTTGCAATTAGCCATTGAATTCCTCACTGCTTTTGCAGGATTTTGCCTGTTATAGAACCATACCCTTGTGTAACACTTGATGTTCATTGGACAACCATTAATTCTGATATGATCCTGCCATTTATTTAGCTACAAATCAGCACATTTATAACAATGTCTCTTTGAGTATCATTGCCACTCCATTCCTTCCTATGATCTCATGTCCTGAATGTCATATAATTATCTGATATAAAGTAGCCCATTCACAAATTCCTGAAGTAGCCTGAAGAATTTAGTGCACTTTGTCTCTGGAGTGACCATTGAACCAAGTTGTCTTTGGTTCATACCAAACAGGGACTTCCCATAGTCCCTGTTCCAACACTGGTGCTATTAGTAATTCCCTTGAGTCTTTGGCTTCACCATGTTATCATTTCCAAATCTATTCATGAATTTCAAGGTTCTTCTCTACTAACTACAATCATACTCCTGGATTGAGGCATTTTATCATCTGCCATCCCAAAGTCTAAAAATTACAGTCATATCCATATAATTTTCTTGGCATGTAGTACTTTGGCTATTGACTCTTCTTTAGTATTAATTTCCATTTCAGGCACTGAAATCATCTTAAAATGAGTATGGAGGCTATTTTCATCTTACTGTAGCTATTACAGCGAATGAAAAAAAAGTAAAATTACATGCTTACAACTCATGGGAATTTATTTTTTTTATGTTAGTCTATTATTTGAGGTAATATTTGAACAAAGCTGTCCTAAAATGCAAAATAGTTGCTAGCCTTCTCTTCAAATTTCAAGGACAGCTATATCTGAATTTCATGTTCATTTATATTTGGAACATATAAGAATGAATTAACATACTTCTATAAACTAGATGAAGGAATAAATGAGGGACAAATTTTAATCTGCAATTAAAGCATTAGTTGATTAAACTATTAAATAATTTGATGAAGCTTGCAAAATATCATAAAGCCCCTGTGATCTGTAACATGATTTACTAATTTTTCATCCTTAGTTCTGTATGCTTGTACAGGTAGGTGACCCATTCAGGCACTTAATTCGTAGAATATAAGAAGATTTAGAATAGGGTTTATTCGACTTGATGGAAGCTAAATTCATGTTTTAGTGCCTGACTGGTTTGGTCCCCTATAATGTCCATTCTCTTTTAGAAATGAAAGGAAAAGAATGAATGGCATGAAAAGAGCTGGAATTTATTCTTGACTCCCATTTTTGTAGCAGGAAAGAATTATAATGCAAGTGGTTTTGACATTTTTTTTAAATGCTGTTTTTTCATGTGCTCCTTCAATCTTCCTATAGCCATTTTGTAAAGCACTATTCTATCACAAGCTAGCTCTCCAAATGCAGAACATTGTATATGAAAATTTTGGAGCCATCTAGTAGCAGCTACTGTCCTACATTATGACCATTGTCACATTGATAGAATGAGTTCCTATTGTCCTTCTGCTATGCATAAAATAAGAATAAAATTAACCTTGATGGATATAACCAGAGTCCCATTTAGTCTAACCCTTGAGTTATACAATGACCAACTAAATGCATTTGAGAAGTTTACTAGCTGGTATCAGCCCTCCCAAATATGATTAGATTAGATTATATTAGATTACTTTACAGTAAGGCTATGTTAAACAAACTTCCCACCACTACCTTTAAGTGTGATTTATTAAGCTGGTTCCTTCCTAACTATTGATAGTTTCATCTTCCATGAAGCAACCCAGTATTTTTAATCAGTTGGATTCTCACTTCCTCATTTATCCAGTTGGATTCTCATTGTAGGAAGCCAATTTCACAGTTTAACCAAATGTTGTGTAACCAGGGATGGGTTCCTACCGGTTCGCTGGTTACCCGCTTTGTGGGTGTGCTTCCCGATTGGCTGTCAAAAGTGTGCTGTGCCTGATTGACTTCAAAATCTTCGTGGTGTTCTGCAAGCACTGTGATCCAATAGCTGCTGTTGGATCAGAG
>JANHGC010006391.1:10323-21086 GCA_027560395.1 Boaedon fuliginosus | reverse complement strand
CTTGGATGAGAAGCAAAACACCTTCAAAGAAAAACCAGAAAGTCCAGTTGCCTCTTGAAAAAGCACCTTTGGGACAACCATGATTTGGATGACTGAGAATCTCCATAGACACCTATGGCATTAGTTCTACTCACTAACCATATATATTTATTTAGTCTTGTTTTAATTGTTTTTTTTTTATTGTTTTGATGTTTTATGATGTATGCTGCCCAGAGTCGCTTGTTGAGATGAGGTGGCTATAGAAATCAAATAAATAAATAATGGTAAAAGGAAAACATTTCTGAAAGCTACTTTAATTAATCTATATTTATTTTCTAAAGGAGAGGTTTCCATACCTAATGTTTCTCTTCTATTATTTTATTTATAGCAGGATGATCAATTCATACTTCTCTTTTTAGAAATAAATAGGCTGAGTTCTAAAGTGAGGAAATAATTAGCTGTAAGGCTTCACTCCGGAGCTATTATTACTAACCAATCCTTGTCAATTTGTAAAGGCAAAATATGTGATGCTTGAGAAGGTCATCCTTGGATGTATTCTTATTTAACAGTCTCTAATTTATTAATGACTTGAATAATTTAATGGGGAAATGCCAAGAATCTTGGGATCAGCAGCAAATACTAGACTTGATAAAAACAGAATTCAAAAGAAGCTTGCTGGATTGCATCAGAAAGCTAAAACCAACCAATTAAACAAACAAAGTAATTTAATACATGTACAATAACTTCAAATTAATTATGAAAAACTCTGTACATGATTGCTCCAGCAATCTTGAATATACATCAGTCAGCTATGAATAAAACCAGACATGGCTGTCTGTAATATCTTAAGTGCTAAAAAAGCCAATGTTTAAAACATTGGAAAGTCTTTTTCCATCAAAAACTAGTAGGTAACCTCTTCTGTTTGGTAATAGGAACTACCCAATTTAAGATGGATGTATATATATAAGTGTTTTCAATGTATAAATAATAACAGAATAACAACAAAATAACAGAATTGGGAGGGACCTTGGAGGTCTTCTATCCAACCTCCTGCTCAAACAGGAGACCATATACCATTTTAGACAAATGGTTGTCCAATCTCTTCTTAAATACTTTCAGGGGTGGTGTACCCACATCTTCTGAAGGCAAGCCATTGATTAATAAAATCACCCACATGGCCTTATCAAAAACTTTCCAGCTCCATGCTGTAACTTCTACACTGTCTGCCTTTCTCTTTGTCTTACCTTTAGAGTAGGCCAAGGATACATACGTTCATTTTCTGCCTTGGACCAGGACTGCCCAATAAGCTGTCAATGCTTTGCTGCTAGCTCATTATACACTGTTTTATTGGTGGCATAGTAGTAAAATTACATTCTTTCTTGAAATTGATTGCTTTAGGTCAACCAGATTCTGGGCATGACCTGTCACAGTTAATAATGTAAGATAGAACTAACATTGCAATTTGATAATCTTTCTTGGTTTATTGTGTTGATAAGTTATCTTCATTATATCTTCAAGCAGCATGAATAGTAAGAAGTATATCCCAAGTGCTTTAGATATGGCTGGTTCACATTTATTACACATTATTAAATAATCATTAATATAATAATAAGTTATTAATACTAGAACTTTAGAATGATTCAAATTAACCAAAAGAAACAAACCTAATAGAAGAGAAGGTGGAGTTGGACTATATGTAAGAAATAATTACATCTCTACAGAAATGGAACAGTACAATGATGAAAATCTTCTCGAATACAGTTGGCTAATGTGTGCAGGAAGAACACCACAATAATCATGGAGATTTTAATTATCCTAACATGAATTGGGAGATAAATTATTCACCTAGTGGAAGATCAAACAGTTTCCTGACAAACCTAGCAGATAACTCTGCCTCCCAAAAGGTAGAGAAAGGAACTAGTGGGTAAACTGGAATGGATTTGATTCTGACTAACAGAGTTGAAATGATAGAAAGTGTTGAAGTTACAGTAATTTGGGGGACGTTGACCATATTATTGGAATTCAATGTAATGCAAGTACAAGCAATAGGAAAAAGTCAAACTAGTGTCTTGGAGTTTCAACAAATTTAGAAGGAGCTTGGTAAGGATTCCATGGATAGAAATCCTTCAGGGAAAAACAACCTAGGAAGCTTGGGAAACTCTGAAAAATGAGATCATAAAAGCCAAGTCTAGCACAATACCAATAAAAAAAGGAAAAAAGGAGATCCCAAAAGAAACCAGCATAGCTGCACAAAGAACTCTTTGATCACCAGATATATAACTTCTGAAATATAACTGATGAATATAAACAGTTTGGATTGATTGGACCACAAGCTCCTGACTGATTCTTCTTCCTGTCACCACTCAGGTTAATTCACCTTGCTCTGAATGTTTTCATCATGATGATGAAAATGATATGACAATATCTTAAAGCTGAATAAAACTAATTACTGGACACATACGCATAGCAAAAATAAACAACTCCTCCTTACCAACATCCAATTTATGACTGGAAACTGATAATATTGGCATCATGGACAAGTGTAGAGAGATCTGCCTTTCCAGATGCCACATTAGCGAATATCAATAAATCATGAGCTGTGTTTAAAACAGTTAATTAGACCATGAGCAAGTTAGCGTGAATTCCTAGACTCGGTCACCTCTGCAAAAAGGGTTTAACTTTACTCATAAACATATAAACAATCTCATGGTTGCTCTGGATATGCAGCCAAGCACGTCATGTTAACCCTGCTCCTTGCAATTATCTAGAGAAAAATTTTAATGGCCATCAACTTTATCAAAGTGAAAATATTAAAAAAATCAGGGCAGGAAGGGTAGGGGGAGAGACCAAATAAAATTATGTCTTGGAAATTAAAAAAGGTTTTTGTTTAATATATGTCTTGGAATCCTTTGGTGAAAATGCACAAACAAAAATAACTCTAGTAGTAACTTTTATAATGGAAGAGGATGCAATCATTGGATGGCGAGAAACATATTTAACACTTGAGAAAGAGGGCCATAAGTGCATACATAAATAAAATAAAGTTGCTGGGTCATACTCCTATATCAAAGCCATTACAAGAACCTCTGAACTACACATGAAGTGGAACACTACTTTATACAGCCCAAAATATCAGAACAAAGCACAAGATTATGCAATCTTTCCAATCCAACTTTCTCTCTTTCCATCTCTTTCTTTCTCACCCACATGTGAGAGAAAATTGAGCTCTTATTGTTCACCCTTTGGGTACCTATATAATGCCAAAAGAAGAGGAAAAGAACACAGAAAAAAATTTCCTACAGCCAAAACTGACCATTTCAAAGGTTAAATTTGTCAAAGAAATGATTGATAATCATTGTCTGGAGAACTTTTTCTTTCATTTGTCTAACCCATTAAATGAAAATCTGACTGGAAACAATTTGATAGGGGAGGAATCAGAACTGGCATATTCATTTGGCTTAGGGGCTGATTAATTTCAGAAGCTGAAAAAGTTTTTCTTGGAGGCACCGAGAGATGAGGTATTTAACCCAGCCAGATAGCATAATGCTATAAATTCCCAATGCAGGCAATCATCTTTTGATGATACCTCATTTGTCTTAAGCGGTTGTATTTTCCAGGTTGGATAGACCATTTACGTATACAAGAGTAAACAGCATAATGTTATTTATATAATATGCTAGCACATTGACAAGTAAAATGTGCAGATATGTGACTTGATCTATTATGGGGCCCAAATGACCATTCAGCTGTTTGATGGCAGCTGACTCTCCATTATAGAGATGAACACACCACATGTTTTAATTTTGAGGAAAATGCAGTGTCCAGTGAAAACATCTTTAATTGAATAGTTCCATTAACTAATGTCACGTACAGTATTACACTAATATACGTATATGTGCACACATGACCACTCACATATACACATATACTCATGGAAGATATTTCAAGGTTATATATACATTCCTTTATAACTCATACAGTATATGAACAAATAAAATTCATTCTCCTTTCTCTCTTTTTCTCTTACTCTCATACTTCACTTTAGCATCTTCTACTGCCAAAATTGTTGAATATGGTCTTTCTGTAGACTGGTGAATATGTATTCTACTAAGCTAATTTGTTTTCTAATGGTGAGATATAGTGGAGTGCCAGAGCAACACTCCCCTAGAAAGGCCCCAGAATTAAGTCTAATGTATCCCCATTTACTATGATCAATGGCATTCCCATTGATCATAACATATCTATTCTGTTCCAGATGACCGATCTCTCTATCTCCGCCTTCAATATTGATAATACATTAAGTTACTGTCAGCTCCAAATGGCCTAGCTCAACAGCTGCAAAGTAGATGGGTTATTCTAAACTCACAAATGATTCTGTTTGCTTGTGGCCATTTCCAGTCTCTGTCACTCCACCGTAAATTGCCCAGTAACTCTCCGCTCACAATTAAGTTGCCAATTGCTCTGGGTTTATATAATGGTTGATGACATTTCCATCTACAACTTTAACAATTAGGGAATGCATGTAGTAAGCTCTTATCATAAATTAAGAGTTTGTGGAGTAATGTTATATAGAAGTGCCATCTTCTATCTAATTCTGTTCTTTTCATCTTGAACTTCTGGGGCCCTAAAACAAAAATAAAGAAAAAAATCCTATAAGCCAAAGTGCATAAGTTGAATTACCCTGAACCGTATCACTAGAGGTTGGATTATCTCCTTGAGTGCTAAAATAGAAGCATCACTGAATTTTGAAATTGGGAGATTCAGAAACGGACTGTTTGTGGAATAACTCAGCTCCACTCTGAAATTCAAGCTACTGAACACATTCAAGTGTTCCTTTCCTATTTATTCCCAGACCAAGGTTAACAGTCATGCTAATAATAAAAAGGACATAAAGGGCTTTTTGAAACAGCCTTTCAAATTCGTCTATTAATCTGAATGGAGAAATTGGATGGATGGCTTCTCCAACTTTTTTCCAGTGGAAAAATAAATGATCTGACCATTTCTCCCGAGCAAGAGGCTTCCTTAATAGAGACAATAACATCACAACTGTCCAATTGTCAGACATAACTGTTTTGTTACCTTTCCTTGGGAATGAATGAAGTGCTGAGAGCTTCCAAAGCTGCAGACCTTAAGGGACATGATCACACAAAAAAAGATAGGACATTTGCACATTGTCTTTGGTCACTTCATCACCTAAAAGACTATCCTCTAGTGAAGACTCTTCCACAATTGTTTTTTTTTCTTGTTTCTGTTCTTTAGAACAGATTTTCCTTATCATCAAATTGAATGAGAATTGGAAGGAAGAACTGGATTGAAGATCTTCACAGTTTGGCACTTAAATAAAGAGAAGGCTGATGCCAGAGCCACTGTTACTTACAAGAAATCTGCATATATAGCAATAGCAATAGCACTTACCACTTCATAGTGCCTTACAGCCTTCTCTAAGTGGTTTACAGGGTCAGTTTATTATCCCCAACAATCTAGGTTTTTCTGAGATTTTACCAATCTCAAAAGGATGAGTCAACCCTGAACTGGTCAGGATTGAACTGCTGGCAGTCGGCAGAATCAGCCTGCAATACTGCAGGCTCTATGAAACACATAGATATGCACATGGCTTAGGAGCGAGGTACCTTTGAGACCATCTTCTGCCACCTCATGCCTCCCAGCGCCTAGTTAGATCTCACAGAGTTGGCCTTTTACAGGTTCCGTCAGCTAAGCAATGCCTGCTGGTGGGCCCCAATGCCAGCAGCGGCCCTCTGGAACCAGGTACCCATGGAGATCTGAACTGTCCCAAATCTGTTGGCCTTCCTCAGAGCCACAAAGACCTGGCTCTGTCGGCAGGCCTGGAATTGATGACTCCCCTATAAGACTCCCCTTGACCGGGGAGGAAAGGCAGGGCATAAATCTAATAATCTAAATCTAATAAAGAAAGAATGATTGTACGTGTGTTGTATGATTGGGGTTATAGTTCAGTTTTTATAGTTGTTTTATTGGTTTTTATGATGTTTTTATTTATTGTATTTTAATTGTGTTGTAAGCCGCCTCGAGTTCTCCTTGACTGGAGAAGAGAGGTGGGGTATAAATTGAATGAATGAATGAATGAATAAATAAATAAATAAATAAATAAATAAACATACAGTATATATGGATATGTATCATATACAGTACATAGCAGAATCTGGTGTAGAAATGTTTTATATTTGCCATCTAACCATCTCAATAGTTCCTGTTCAGAAGCTCCATTTTATGTACCTGGTATCGGGGGCAAGAAGTTTCTCTGAATTATATCAGGCTGCTGTGATTTCAGATAACATGTGTGATGACATACCTTCCTTTTAAAAGTGTTCACAGTTTTTATATTAAATGAGAACTTATATACTATTCAGCCTTCATGATTGCGGTTATCAGCGAGACAACCTTGACGTATTACACTTTCATGTCTTTTTCAGATGATCATAGCAAAGGAGATTTTAATTAGATATAATGTAAGTTCATCCAATTGAACAAATAGCTTCTCTTTTAAGAGGACCTGGAACCCATTCTTTTACTTGTCAGTTATTTTCACCTTTTCTCAATGCCAAAAAGTATTACAGTTCTGAAATATGTATTCACCAAATTGATCTCTATTATTCCACATCACTTTCATATCATTATATATCAATGTGTGTCAATCCCCCCTTTTAAAAGAATGTCACCCATGCTACTTTCTGGAACATTGGGGCTGTGCAAATTTGTGAAGGAATTTTTCCCTAATTCATGAAAATCATGGGGATCAATGCCTGCAAGCTTGGCTGTGTGGCTGCTTCTGAAGGTCACCTGCTAAGAGACTAATAGTTATAGAGTTGGTTGACTACTGTAAATACAGGCTGGCAGAGTAGATGGGCCAGACTAAAGTATAGCAGAGCATTATTCTTAAATGACACATGCCCTCAAAGCTGCTGCTCTATAAAACAATGTGCTTTTTCAAGTTACTACATGGCTTGCCTTGCCTTTCCTTTGTCAGTGTGTGTGTAATTTTGCAGCACATCCGACTAGCACACAAATAAAGAATTATGCATGATTGATTTTAAGAAAAAAAAAACTTATTTATCTACAATATATATATGATACCCATACAGCAGGAGGAACCAGAATGCAAAGTCAGTAGCACAGGAAAAACACAGAAGTAATATTCACAGAAGCAAGATAATATGAGGAGACAAAATACAGCGGCCATGTGTTTCTTTTATACTTATCAGTCAAGTTGAGCCACACCCAGACTTCTAACTGTCTCTTATGGGCCCATAAAAACAAATACTATGTTTCAGTGTTTATACAGCTCTCATTGGCTGCCCTCTTACCATGTACTTTGGGATGGGGCGGCATATAAATTGTGTTAAATAAACAAACAAACAAACAAACAAACAAATAAACAAACAAATAAATAAATAAATATCTAATGCAGACTGTCCCCATTGGCTGGCCTGTTACCATGTCTATCCAGACAGTCCTCACTGGCTGATCTGTTGCAATGCCTAATCCAAATAGTCCCCAATGGCTGACCTGTTGCCATATCTGTTTCAGTTCATGAACTATATACTCTGACAGCCTTGCCTTGCCATGCCATGTCATGCCCTGCCATGAGACAGAATGGAACAGAATAGAACAGAACAGAACAAAACAGAATAAAATAGAATAGAAAAAATAATTTACACACATAGTATGACTGTAGTATTATTATTTATCCTTATTATTTTTACTACTGTCTCTTATTGGTTTCAGTGTGATTATTGTTACTCTGTTGCTTCACTAGTACACTGAGTGCTTTTGCACTGGAGACAAATTCCTTTTTCTGCTGGACGGGCATAATGCATATTATCATTGCACGAGGAAGTGTTTTTGTTCATGCACCATGCTTTTAAATATTTCAGTTCATGTCACTGTGCCAAGTAAGCCTTGCATTGATGAAGTGGCAATGAAATTTTGATAATTTTGGATCCAGCCAATTAGGAGTGTGCCATATGTCACCCACAGCAACATGAAGGCCAATCCTATATTTTGGTTACTAGGCAGTTTTAGTGACTCAAACAAACCATGTTTGCTTTACCAGACTCACACTTCTTATACTGATGTTCTTAGATATTTCCTTAGCAATTGTAGAAGTATTAATAGAGGCCTCTTGCTGAAAAGGTTGAATGGAGTTCAGTACTTCTGGGCAACTTCTTGAGAAACAAATAGTAAATTTCAGTTTGATAAACAGTGATGCTTTTTTGCACAATGGATAATTAGCCTAGACAATCCTTGCAACAAGGCGTAATTGAGAACATGAGATTAGAAAGGATTCATAGAAACATTAGGCAGTTGTACAGATAATGAATTAACTTTCTAAAAATATCCCCAGAAGGCAAGCTTTTAAGCATACCCAGTAGAATTGACTCCTTCCATTCAGAAGCAGACATGCAAAACAGAATAACAAAGTTGGAAGGGACCTTGGAGACCTTCTAGTCCAACCCCCTGCTCAGGTAGAAAACCCTACACCATTTCAGACAAATCATTTTCCAATCTCTTCTTAAAAACCTTCAATCTTGGAGCACCCATAACTTCTGGAGGCAAGTCATTCCACTGATTATTTTTTTCTAACTGTCAGGAAATTTCTTCTTAGTTCTAGTTTGGTTCTCTCCTTGATTAGTTTCCATCCACTGATTCTTCTCCAGTCTTCAGAGAATAGGTTAACCCTGTCTTCTTTGTGACAGCCCTTTAGATATTGGAACACTGCTATCATGCCACCCTTATTCCTTCTTTTCATTAAACTAGACATACCCAATTCTTGTAACCATTCTTCATATATTTTAGTCTCTAGTCCCCTAATCAACTCTTTCTAGAGCAATGGTCTTCAAACCTGGCAAGTTTAAGACTTGTGGACTTCAACTCCAAAAACTCCTGAGCTAACATGACTGGAGGAGGAATTCTGGGAGTTGAAGTCCACAAGTCTTAAAGCTGTCAAGTTTTAAGACCCCTGTTCTAAAGCATGAGCAGATTTGGCTACAAAATAGGCCTGGATGTGGTAGATCTTGGACAGTGGACCACCAGGAAGCTAGGCTATGAAGTTGAGCAGCATCTTTGAAAACCAAAATGGCAAAACATTTCTACAGTATTGTCAGGTGAATTATAGGTTTATAGTTATGCAGACCTCAAGAGCTGGATTCAAACTGAAGGGCAGGCATCCTAATGTTTAAACTAGAATGGGTATTTTTTTCTGCCAATTTTTGGGGGGAGGTTGGGAATGACAGACATGTCCAGCAACATGATGCAGTTGGCCTATTCTGTTTGCATTGGAAGGGGTTTTGGACGCGTTAAAATGCAAAGTAAGTATTAGTTCTTACTGGGGGCTGCAATCTATGGATTGTGCATCCTTCTTCTAAAAGATTACAGCGCAAAGCTGTTCTAATTTCAGTTACCAAAAGGTTAAATATCCTCTGATTAAAAATTATATTCAAGACAATTTCCCTGACCACAGATGTTTTATCAAATTGTCTTCCAAGTAAGTGAATGCAAGCCAAAGAGAGAAGGTTGTGTAGTGATCCAAGTCATATGTGTTTTGTTATTCATTGCCAAAAGGCAAACAAAATACAAGTTCCAAAAGCTAAAAAACATGGGAATTTTTTTTTTATCAAGAGAACAAAATTATAAAAGAGGGAATTATGATCTTCCGTGGATTGAAATCCAAAGCTGCAGATGATTGCTAGCAAAATCTCACAAGCTGAGGAGCCTGTTTTCTGCAACAAGAACTGGGTCAGGCATATGCTAAAACTGTAGCCCAAAACTTAATCTGTTATCTTGCTCAGTTTCCTCTTGGTTAAGAATACAAGGAAGTAAGAAGAATCCTGCTGGATCTGACCCTCTGTAGTTAAAGTTCTGCTTCCTTAGTGGCCAACCAGAAGCCCCTGAAGACAACTTCACCATCAGCTTCTTATTCCTCTGTGACTTCCATTGAGGTGCTGGGTCAAGAGTATAGGGTAATCCTAGACCACATTAGCTGATACCCCACCATTTGTCTATGCTGATTTTCATTTTGGGAAAAAACACCTTTGTTTTCAGAAGGAGGGATTGCTTTGGCATCTAACCCAGTGCTCATTCAGCCTTAGCCTAAAGCTAACTCTGAATATAATTCAGCTTTGTTGCCTATCCTTATTAACAATGCTAATATTATTTAATCCAGTCCTTTCTGAATGAATAATAATATTAAAGTTGAATAGGCACAATATGAGGATCAGTGTGATGCTACCTTTATGGAAAATTGTTTTGAAAATATCCATAGTGTAGTGCAGGGTTGTCAAACTGATGGCCCATAGGCCGGATGTGTCATGCACAGGCCATGCCCACCCCAGCTCCCAAAGGCAAAAAACATTGTGATGTATCATGTGACATCAGTGTGACATGGTGAGTTTGACATATGTGTTGTAGTGCTTGGTTAAGTAAAAGGTTCTGAAACATTTCAAATTATCCCCCAAAGAGCAGATATTAACAATCCTAGGCAATGAGTTGGACTGCTGGACACCTGGAACCAAATATTTCAAAACTTGGCTATTAAAAGTAATGAGTTTCTAAATACTGTGTTGGAGTTTTCAACATAACACTAATCTGTCTCATAGACCTCTCTGCAAAAATTGATCTGTGGTCTCTCCATATCTTTATCAGGGTTATTATGAGGTTATCATACATGCTAAGGCAGTGTTTCCCAACGTCAGCCATTTTAAGATGGGTGGACTTCAACTCCCAGAAATCCCCAGCCAGCAACGCTGGCT